>JAPQNM010000047.1:9565159-9570159 GCA_029783475.1 Metacarcinus magister
ACAAAAGAGACGAGAAAATTGTGCAGCTTGTAAATGGTACAGATGAGTGGAAAGCCAAAGCCAGACAGAACCCGCTTCACTGGTAACTATGTGATGGAAGCCACGATGGAGTTTCGGAGGATTAAAAGTAACAAGTTTGGTCATGCCTTCCTCTCTAGCGGCATGGCACGATTCTCCCCAATGCAGTCACAGGTTGTCATATCACGACTGTGTTCATGTTACTAAGAGGTCTTTGAATGACTCTATTTACGTCACCTTTAAGAATATTTTCGGCGAAGGGAACTTTTACTGAGCCATAAATAAGTAAACTATTTATGCAAAGAATTATATGAAGTTGAATTATGTATGGAATTACATTACCTAAACATTAAAATAAAAGCAATCTCATTTCAGTTGTTTTTCACGCGTATCTTAACGTATCTTAATGTATTTTAACTTACATTACCATATTGTTTAGGTTTCCCGCGCGTGCATCTTCATGTTGAATGCGGAGTTATTCGAGGCGTCACTATAAAACAAATTCTAAAACCTACACCAAATAACAGGCGAGGCAAGTCCATCTGTGCCTCCATAAACCTACTGGTGCCAACGGTTAATGATATAGAAAAGAAAAAAAAAATATATGAAAAAACAGTGTCACGTGTGCCAACAACAGGTTCTCGCAGCAATACCATATGTTCTCGTGTTTTAGATTGAACAGAACACAATGACTTCATCTGTCTGAGTACAAGTGGAATGCTATTGATAGAGACATAAACAGTTACAGTACCTGCCTCTAACTCTCCCATCCTTCCTACTCACTCAACTGACGAGCGAGTGTCTGGCTGCTGCTTCGTGTTCACGTGTCTCATATTCAGTTGCTTAGACGAGTAGGTGTGTGTGTGATGAGTCTTCCTCAGATGTAGAGGCAGAAGGGTAATGAGGCAACACTGCACGCTACACAAAACTTATTCATATTTCTCAGGTAAGCAACTGTACAAAACGAACACTAACGCTCCATCACGTGTATTGTTCTTGTATCGTCGAGGCTTCCGAAAACTGGAGGTATATTGAAAAATAAAAGTAGGAGGGAGTGAGGGAGGAAAGGAAAGAAAATAAAGGTAGAAGGGCGAATGGGAAAAAAAGAAAACAGTGGAAAAAATAAGTGAATGGCTTCTCTTAAATTAATGGCCGGAGGGAAACAAGTAATGGAAAACGGTGGACGCTTACTTTTTTGCTGACAAGTAGAAAAGTTTTGCTGCAACGGTAATGAAAAATGCTGGTGTGTGTGTGTGTGTGTGTGTGTGTGTGTGTGTGTGTGGGTGTGGGTGTGGGTAGATGAAGGTGTGTGTAGGTGTGTAGATGTGGTTGTATATAATAGGAAAACATTCAAAAATATCCATGTGTATTTATAAGTAACTGTTGAACAAATCCATCGTTTTAAGAGTTGCAGCCGATCGTTTATCATTTCAACAAATACTCTGTTTAAGGTGACCAGGATCTCTTTCAAGGTGATGAGGCTGAGGCTGGAACCTTTTGCAGCCTTGCTTAACGTTACGTAACTTAAAATGTGCCTCAGTGTCACCTGTGTGATAATAATTACTTCTAACATAACTTTATAATGTAAACTGATGTTGTCGTGAGAATGTTGATGTGTTTTCAAATCCTTTCTTGTGCGCGTTGTTTGTCTTATTTTGACTGAATATTCAAAATTCCACAAGTCATGTTTCATTCCTTCGTTAATTTTTCTACTTTATTTTTTGTGTGTAAGGCTTCCAGTTTCACAATTATTTTAACGAGGGAAGAGGACAGAGATGCGCCGAGATTTAGTTCCCTGTCCTACCTGCATCATTATGGGAACGAGAACACCGGCCTTTACTACCAACCTTCACCCTCTAACAAGATGCAACGGAATGCAGTACTAAATATCCTTTATAAAGAAAAAAAAAAAGGCTAAGCTTAATACTAAAATAATAATAATAATAATAATAATAATAATAATAATAATAATAATAATAATAATAGTAATTTTAGACCTCGCTAACGCTCGTCCTTTAGGGTAAGTGTTGAGTGGAGTGCCAAGTGGTGCCAAGTGGTGCCAGGCCCAGTGCTCTGCTGTCGCCTGGAACAATAATAATGTTTTCAGAATGTGTTTGTTTTGCTTTGGTCCATGAGTGTCTCGAATACAAATTTAAAATGTTTTACTTCTTTCTGTGCGGAGATTGTCGGGGAATCTGTTATGAGCTCCGTGATTGTTAAATTGTTTATTCCCCATCGAGAAATGCGTTGGAAATGTTAGGAGATCGTTTAGTTGGATTGAGTGAATCTTTCAAATGTAAAGACATCCAATTTGTATTTCAAGGATGTATTGATGTGGTAATGATGATAGGTATTGATGTCATCTTTCTCCCGTGACTTGATCAAAAGGAAGTCATATGGTAACAGCCAATAATAAGAGTGCCTCAAGACTATGCAAGAACACTATCAAATGATTTCTCGGAAGCTGAAAGTGGAGAGACAAAAAGTTGGCCATCAAACGACTTTTTAGAGATATATAAAAAATATAATCTTTGTAAAATGATATCCAGGAAAAATTTTCCTCTTAAAATCATGATGTTAGTCCCTGGTAAGTTAATATCATATTTAGAAAACCAGCAGCACTTTAAGTAGTTTCCAGAGTCTCATAAAACTCTCCTTTTTGGTAGATTTTCTTTAACGTTCTTTGCTACAGTGTTGTATCATCACACCGCAAACTGAACCAACTTCCTTAATCGAACTTGGAAGTGAAGTTACTCAGTGTAGGTTTGTGTCAGTCATATGAACACTGATATTAATAGAGGAACGTTGAAGAGAAAGAGACAAAAATAGAAAGAGGGAGAAAGTAAATCTCAAACACAGCCAGCTAGACAGATAGACATAGATGGACAGATGGGAGATAGATAAATGTTTTCAGGTAGATACAAAGACCCGTATCAGAGGGTGCTCGTGTTTTTACCTCCTCTGTCTCCTCGTTCCGCTTCTCCTCCTCCTCCTCCTCCCTCCTCCTCCTCCTCCTCCTCCTCCTCCTCCTCCTCCACGTCGGAATCTCATTTAGGAATTCCAGGCAGCAAAATTTCTGAACCACAGAAAAAGGTTTATGTATTTCTTCCTTATCTACATAGTTCCACATCTCCCAAAAGAATAAGGAAGAGGAGTAGGAATAATAGTAAGAGGAAGAGTACGAGGAGGTAGAGGAAACACACTTAAGCCAAAGATCTCCATAACTCACATTCAACTTATAGATTTGTTATGTAAAAGTATGATCTTTCAATATATTATGAAAGGACTGCACATATTACCTACACATATTCCAGGTATTGTGAAGTAAAATAATATCTAAACAGTGACGGACAGATAAACAAACGCATATATATGATATTCCACGTATCTTTTTACTTGGCGAAAAGAAGTCTGACTGTAATGTAGGTCTTGTAACATTATATTGTGTGTTATAATGTGTACATATGGTTATTTATGTTATGTATGTACGTATTTATGAAGTGTGTGTGTGTGTGTGTGTGTGTGTGTGTGTGTGTGTGTGTGTGCGTGTGCGTGTGCGTGTGTGTGTGTGTGTTGGTCTTAATCCTGTGATATCCTTAGTTGCTTTCTGGTTGATATGTAGTAACATTATATTCCGCTCGCCCTGCTTCTTCCTCTCTCCTCCTCCTCCTACTCTTCCTCCTCCTCCTCCTCCTCCTCCTCCTCCTCCTCCTCCTCCTCCTCCTCCTCCTCCTCCTCCTCCTTCTCTTCCTCCTCCTCCTCCTCCTCCTCCTCCTCCTCCTCCTCCTCCTCCTCCTCCTCCTCCTCTTATTCCATTATTAAACTATACTCCATACCAGTTTCAATTTAGCTTTGGTTCCACAGTTACGTCTGGGGCATCGGGGAGATATTTTCATTATAGATTTTACACCGTGGACTTTCCCCACTGATAGAAACAGTTTATAACGAGGTTTTAGTGTGTGTATGTGTGTGTGTGTGTGTGTGTGTGTGTGTGTGTGTGTGTGTGCGTGTGCGTGTGCGTGTGAGTGTGTGTGTGTGTCGGTAAGTCAAGGTAGAATTTCTGTATCAGTTCAGCGCACATTTCGAGTGTACAAAGTGCTTTTAAACTGCCATGGTTAATATTAATGTTTATTTATATACATATTTATAGTTTGTTGTTAAAGGATTGGAGTGGAATTATTACTACATGTGTACATCAAGGAAAGGCGAAAAAAAAGTTTTAAAATTTAGTCTAGACGAGCTTTAACCTTGTACGTAACAGTTGTGTTATATCAGACATTTTGCAACTCGTAATACGGCAAAATCATATTTACTTGAGAGGTGAGAGGCCCAGGCGCTGCACACAGGATTTCTTGAAGCGATTTTGTATATATTTTTTTTTTTGAGCCGTATTTCCACTCAGGCAACACACTCATACTACGTGCTACACTTTTTTCACCGTAAAATATGAACCCATTTTGCATGCAGTGCGGTGGTGTGCGGCTCGTGGAAACAGTTCATTCAGAATATAGTGTATTTGTACTAGTTTATTATCTCTTCCTTTTTATCCGAGTATCTGGCGAAATACATGCAACGCTTTCTGTACTTACCAGCCTTAGCGAAGCAGCAGCCTTACTTTACAGGCAGATGAAAACAAAGGTGTTTCACTACATTTTAAGCACGAAAATATCATAACCAAGCACTGTTATGCATTGTGTTTTCTTCAGTGAGTGAAGTATAATCTATGGAAGTAACATTCACTATTTGCAGGACAATGTTTCGCGACTACACGTTCAGATGCAAGGGTGAACAAGGGTGAATGAGGGACTGACACGAGAACAATCACAAATACTCGTTACCAAACATCGTCCCCGTTTGTCCGAATCGCTTGTTCGTTCGTCTGCCATCTCTCCAATCGTGTGTCCATCCATCTGTCTGTCTGTCTGTGTGTTGAGTCGTCCGTCTGGCCGTCAGTCCCTCCACGGGTCTGTCTGTCCCTCTCT
>JAPQNM010000047.1:9575159-9612659 GCA_029783475.1 Metacarcinus magister
ATAATGATAATTGCAACACTACTAATCATAATAATGGGAATACGAATAGTAATAACAATAATGATAATATTGAGAATGATAATAATGATACACAATTATATTATTATTACTATTGTTTTTATTATTATTATCATTATTATTATTATTATTATTATTATTATTATTATTATTATTATTATTATTACTATTATTATCATTATCATTTATCATCAGCGGCAGTATCTGAATGTAAACCCTTAAGTGAAATGGAAATTAGAAGCAGGAGTTTGATGTCATTTTACACCCTCTACACGTACTTTGTGAAGGTGGGGAAGGGGAAGGGGAAGGGGAAGGGGAAGGGGAAGGGGAAGGGGGAGGAGGGGAAGGGGGAAGGGAAGGGGAAGGGGAAGGGGCAGAGAAAGAGAGAGGAGAAGGGGAAGGGGAAGAGAAAGGAGAAGAGGAAGGGGCGGTAAAAGTTGAAGAGAACACTGTCCCACGCACTCCACCACAACACACACACACACACACACACACACACACACACACACACACACACACACACACACACACACACACACACACACACACACACACAGTCATTCCAGTAACATTTCACCCTTGTGTGTGTTTTATCTCATTTAGTCATTGACGTGTTATGTCTCATCTCCTTTTCTTTATTTATCATTGTTCTATTGTATCTACACCCTCATTTTCCTCCATTCCTCTCCTCCCTTCCTAACCTTCCCTTATTTGATTTATCCTCTTACTATTTCTTCCTTGTTGCTTCTCTCTATTTCTCTTATATTTCTTTCCTCCCAATCATCTCTCTCTCTCTCTCTCTCTCTCTCTCTCTCTCTCTCTCTCTCTCTCTCTCTCTCTCTCTCTCTCTCTCTCTCTCTCTCTCTCTCTCTCTCTCTCTCTCTCTCTCTCTCTCTCTCTCTCTCATATGTAAACATGTTAAAATCATTTACTTTTCTTTGCTTCAATATTTGTTTGGGAAATATTTAGCGGCCGTTGAGACGTGCCCTTAAGTGGATGTTTTGGGGGAACCAGGGTAAGGGAAAAGCAGAGAGGAAGAGTGGAAAGTAGTAGGGAAAGGAAAAAAGTAAGGGAAGATTTAGGAAGGCATTGGGGACGTAGGTAGGAAGGGGTTAAGGGAAAGTAATATGGAAGGGAAGGGAATATAAGACGAGAGGAAGAGAAGATGGAGGGAGGGAGAATACAAAGAAAGGGAAGGATATGAAAGGAAACGGAAAGATTCGATGACACGAGGAGGGAGAAAGGGAAGGAAGAGGTAGATGACAAGGGGAAGGAGGAGTGGGAAGGAGGAGGCAAAGTTGTAGTGTGGGGAGGAAGGAAGGCAGGAGGGAAAGCCGGTGGAGAACATGGAACTCTTTTGATTGACGGAAGAGATTTTTTTTTATAGTTTTACTGAAAAAAGTGACGGAAGGAAGGAAGGAAGGAAGGAAGGAAGGAAGGAAGGAAGGAAGGAAGCTGTTCGGATGTCGTTGCATATTTATAATTAATTTTTCTTATGTTTTTATGTTCTGTGGATATTTATTTGTAGTTATATTCAGCAGTTAACTATGAATTGTTATGCATATTTGTACTTCAATATCTATTGCATTTGTTTTATATTTTTAGTGGAGAGAAATGAGTTCATGAAACAGTCACTTGAACTCAAAAAGAAAACGATGAGCTCGCACACAGAAAAACATTAATGGATGACTTAAATGTGTGGAAGTGAATGAGATCCGATGAAGTACGTGGATGGATTTTGAGCCAATGTGCAGATCAGGTGTCAATACCACTGCCGATAGGATGCTATTCAAAGCTTTTCCCTGAATGAAGGAGAAGCACCATTGTCCTGGAAAAGATCGTAAGTAGTACTCGTTTAGTAAATAGAAGGAAGCAAGGAGGAACAGTGGAATTAGACTAATGTTTGTAATTAGTGTAATTTGAAAACTTAATTATACGAAAGGAGATTAAATATGTTTGTGGAAGTTAATGTTTTGATATCAGGAATAAATATGAATTTAACCAAAGATATTTTTGCGTTATTAGTGTGATTCGTTTAAGTAGAGTGATGGACGTTGTTCAATTAAACAAAATTGAATAACTATCTACTTACATTTATTTCTTAAATCCATCTCATAGAGTGGCTTTTAGAATGCTCTTAGACAAATTGAAAATTATTGGAAGGTATCTCAAAACTGTTGGAGTGGATGGAAAGCTGTCATGTGGAAAACAAGAGAAGAACGATACATTTTTTAACGTTGGAATATGACGAGTGACAAGTCTTGTGCTTCAGTCTTTGCTGCATTGCTACTCACTTGTATGAATGATATGGAGGCAAACATTAGAGACCTCGTTTTAATGTTTTTTTAGGGTTTCAAAAATTATTTGTATTGTTTACCGATTTTTCTAAAATATTTTTATAATGTTTTGTTTCTTATTAAGGAAAATAAACTAAAAATGATAAATTATTTTGACGTAATATTTTCAGCCTGCATTAAAATAAAACAAAATAAAAGGGAAATAGTGCATTTATTATCTTCAAAATAATTCAAATAAGTATAAAATAAACATATAGGTAACAATAAACAAAAACAAATAAGAATATGAAAAATAACTGAAAATACGCCTACAAAAGAATTAGCTTATTTAATGTGTTTTTTTCTTTATTTCTTTGTTTATCAATGGTTTCTATGGATACTAAAATTATTAGTATTGTTTTCTGATTTTTCTAAAATGTTTTAATAACGTTTTGTTTCTTATTAAGGAAAATAAACTAAAAATGAGAATATTTTGACGTAACATTTTCAGTTTGCATTAAAATTTTATGAAATAAAAGGGAGATAATGCATTTATTATCTTCAGAATAATTCAAATAAATGTAAGAATCATATTAGTACCAACAAACAAAGAAAATAAGAATATGAAAAATAACCGAAATTACGAGTATTGTTTTTTCTTTATTTCTTTGTTTATGGTATGTTATGGTTTATAAAATGATTATTATTGTTTCTAGATTTTTCTAAAATGTTTTTACAATGTTTTGTTTCTTATTAAGGTAAATAAACTAAAAATGAGAAATTATTTTGACATAACATTCTCATTTTGCATTAAAATAAAATAAGATAAAAGGGAAATAATGCATTTATTATCTTCAAAATAATTCAAATAAGTATGAAAAAAAAACATTGGCACCAATAAACAAAGAAAAATTGGGATTTGAAAAATAATTGAAAATACGCGTACAAAATTATTAGCTTATATAATATTTTTTTTCATGATTTCTTGTTTTATTAATGGTTTCTATGATTTCTAAAAAAAAAAATTTTTTTTTTCTCTCTCTCTCTCTCTCTCTCTCTCTCTCTCTCTCTCTCCTCTCTCTCTCTCTCTCTCTCTCTCTCTCTCTCTCTCTCTCTCTCTCTCTCTCGCTCTTTCTTTTGAAAAGCGAAAAGATTGGAGAGGAAACACTATGAGGAGGGAAGAAATGTTGAAAAGAGACGTGAGGATGGCAGAGTAGAGGGAAGAGAGGCGAGGAGAAGAGGTTAGAAGACAGGACAGGACTTGAGCGGAAGAAAAAGAGATAGGTAGAAGGGAAAGGATAAGAGAGAATATGATAAAATATAATATAATAGAGGAAGAAAAGAAACGAACTAAAAAGGTTACGAAAAAATAGGAGAGTACCATGAATAAGAATAAAAAATGTGGAAGGAGAAGATAGTGGGGAAAAAATAGGAAGAAAAGAAGTAGTGAGGAGAGGAGAGGAAAATGATTGAGTGACCTTCCCCGCCACTGTCTTGCCTCACTTGCCCTCACTGTTCATTAGCTGATGCGAGGCGGCGTGGCGTGGCGTGGCGTGATGGCGGGAAATGACAGGTCGTGTTCATCATCCTTGTCCCTCCCGTCTGCCAACCCTGAACGAGGAAGGGAAACCATGTTGTTTTAGATGCTGCTGAGTCAAGTAATATCATATATGTCGTTTTGAATCTTACTTCCCAAGGCCGTAGTGCTTTTAATATTACTTGACTTGCTTTTGTTTGTTGTGAGGAAATAGGATTGACTTTGATGTTTCTGACTAAAATAAAGTTTGGACGTTGAGAGTAGAGTCGATCTTGCTGTCATCATATTATTTTTACTACAATTCAATTCACTTAGTAGCAGACGATGAACACAAGAGCCACGCGTAGTATTAATTTCTGAACACTGAATACTTAAAGACTTCATTATTTGTGAGTTAGTCATTCTTTCATGTAGGAAAGTTTAAACACTTCAACAAATTGTTTTGACCGACTTGCTTTCTTGGTGAGTTTAGTCTGATTGGAGGCGGGAACAATGGTGAGACAGGAAGGCATCGGAAAAGCTTCCTTGAGGGCGAGAGGAATCAATTACAATATTGGTGTTCATCCTCTCCTACAAGAACAGTGCGTAAAGTTATAGTCATACTAACTAATGGAGAGAACCAGGAAAGGGAACATTCCACACACGTCGCGGTCCAGTAAGCAAAACGAATGAAATAGTTGATGCTCTTCGTCATGATAATCTACGTTGCGTGCTGAGGATGGTGGTCTCACTGGTTGTGGTTGTGGTTGCGGTTGTAGTTGTGGTTGTGGTTGGGGTCACGACTGGGCTGACATGTGGTCTGACGCTGCTAGAACGGCGGCCAGACACACTTGCCTTGATTAGAGCCGACCGAGCATCCACTGACTCACCAACGCAGCCGCCCTTGTCCACCCTAATCACTACCACGTCTCAACGACTATATCCACCCGCCCACGACGCTCAGGTGGTCAGGTCAATACTATTCCTTACATTGTGGATATATATGGATGTTCTTGAGGTTAAACTATAGTAAACACACACACACACACACACACACACACACACACACACACACACACACACACACACACACACACACACACACACACACACACACACACACACACACACACCTGGTTCTCATTCTGGGTGTGTGTAGACTCAGCGGCCACCGTTTGTCTGCCTTCCTGAAGCTCCCTTCCTTTGGCTCGCCGACCTTCATTTCAAGCCTCGTGAGTTGCTGCTCCTGGATTCCCTTCACTTCATTCCCATCCCCACCCTCTTCCCCACCCTCTTCCCCACCCTCTTCCCCACCCTCTTCCCCATCCTCTTCCCCAACCCTTCCCTATCCTATGTAGTATTGTGTATCTCAGTTGTCTTTAAGTGTGAGTGTCCTTGAATTTTAAATACATTTTAAATACATACGCTTTTTATTCTCTCTCTCTCTCTCTCTCTCTCTCTCTCTCTCTCTCTCTCTCTCTCTCTCTCTCTCTCTCTCTCTCTCTCTCTCTCTCTCTCTCTCTCTCTCTCTCTCTCTCTCTCTCTCTCTCTCTCTCGTAAATAAGGACGTGGTGAACCCTAAACACAAAGCCTCGTTGCAGGTCAATAGGCAGGTTTTGTCCGCGTCTTCAATGTAATCCTTTGTAAGAGAGGAAGACTTGTAACCAACCATCAGGCTACACAGGATTCTCATTTTTTTTTTTCTCTCTCTCTCTCTCTCTCTCTCTCTCTCTCTCTCTCTCTCTCTCTCTCTCTCTCTCTCTCTCTCTCTCTCTCTCTCTCTCTCTCTCTCTCTCTCTCTCTCTCAACACACGGTGCCTCTAGGTGGTTCCTGGAAAGGTTGTTGCTGCCGTTCCTCACGTGACGAGTGTATTAAAGTTATGTGCGTCATGTGTGACTGACTTTAGTCTCGCTGCGGATTTTCGAGTCAGGGGAATGGAAGTTAGTGTGTAATGCTGTTACTACTACTGTTATTACTACTAATACTACTAATACTACTAATACTACTACTACTACTAATAATAATAATAATAATAATAATAATAATAATACGTCTGTGGAGGGTTTCGGGGTAGCAAATGGCGAGTAATAACACGGGAAGATACTATGTGCTTGCATGTTCTCTCCTTTTTATTATAGTTTGTGTTAAGAGGATGAATATAATAGAAAAAGATATATATATATATATATATATATATATATATATATATATATATATATATATATATATATATATATATATATAGCTATTCATAGACAGAACTGAAAGATAGATGGGTTGGTATCTAAATGTAATGCACCTGTGAACACACACACACACACACACACACACACACACACACACACACACACACACACACACACACACACACACACACACACACACACACGGGGAATGGTTTACTCACCTTCCTTCAGCTTGGCTTGATCGTCTTTACACCGCTGATAGTACTGTCAGAATCCTCTCTGTAATCCACCTGACATTAGGGGGGAGGAGGAAGAGGAGGCTGAGAAGGAAGAGAGGAAGAAGATGAAGAGGAAGAAGATAAGGATAAGGAAAAGGAGGATAAGCTGAAGGAATACGTGGAGGAGAAGAAGGAAGAGGAGGAGGAGGAGGAGGAGAAAGAGATAAGCTGGAGGTATATAGGAGGGGGAGGAGGAGGAGGAGGAGGATGCATCAAGCAGTGTCAGGATGCGTTAGTATGTGTCAGGCAGCATTCAGATGCATCAAGGTGCGTCAGATGAAGCTTTCCCGCGTCAGCTCTTCATGATAAATGGTCGATATATGAAATTTTTCCTATTTCACCTCATATTTCACGAGGGTCACGAGCGAACTGTGATTAATTTGTTTTTGATGGTCCACGGTGAAGCAAGGAGCGGGTGAGGTGGTATTAGTGTTATTGATATTATTATGTTATTAATCACCATCATAATCATCATCATTATTATCATCATCATCATAGGTGTTGCTGTTGTTTCCATGTTGTTTCATTACTATGCTTCCTGGTGATGGATGGATGTTCGGCAGTAAATGGTGTGGAAGAAAACTCGAAATGTTTCCTTGATGCTTCGCTGGCAATGATAAGGAAAAATGGCAGTTAATATCAGAATTAACGTCAATCATCGTAACATTATTATAAGTTTTTCAAAATCATGAAGTTCCTTAAATGGCTCTGTAGTAATGATTCACGGCCTCTGAACGTTATCACTTGTACTGAAAATAGTGAAAAACGTTGTGAAAATTGGTTAAAGAGAAAGATGAAGGTATTTTTCACCTGTTGTTCTTCAGTCAAAATGTAAAGCAGAGTGGATGGTACTGCCGTCAACCGTCCGTCTAAATATTGAAAACAAAGGATTTCTTGAAGGGAAAAAATCAGAGACTTTTCCCGGAAGGCTTGACGTGCTGGTTTCCGCTTTTCACTGATGAATAATGTCGCCTCAGCTCACAGTTATGTAAAGGGAACCCAGAGTCAGTAAAAAATCGTACAGAAATAACATAATGAATAAACAAAGCCGTGAATAATGAATGAGTTCCATTGCTAAGAGAAATTTGCATGGAAATGGAGAAAGTACTTGTGAAGCTAATATAGACAGAGGGGAAAAAATTATGTATTCATGCATGATATATTTCTTTTCAACAATTTATTTTCTTTTCTAGATTGCCAATTGTTGTGTAATGAACAGAAGGGAAGGTTCTTTTGTTTATTATTATACACTGGTCGGGGAAATCATTGTACTACTGCCTTGTCATCACTACTAATGTATAAGTAATAGGAATGACGGTGGTGGTGATAGTAGTAGGAATAGGAGTATTAGTATTAGTCGTAGTCGTAGTAGCAGCAGTAGTAGCAGCAGTGGTAGCAGCAGTAGCAGTAGTAGTAGTAGTAGTAGTAGTAGTAGTAGCAATAATTATAGTTCATATTGCTATTTGATGTTAAGTATTCATTAGTAGTAGTTGTATCCTTACAATTAAGAGGAAGTTGGAAATATAAAACTGAATTCCACTAAATAATTTATTTGAAACATGCACGAAAAATCTTGTTACATATATAAAGTGCATGAATACTTTGTTTGAAAATACATTTACAGGTACACATCTTCGGCCCAGTGCTCAGGCGAGAGAAAGAGAGAGAGAGAGAGAGAGAGAGAGAGAGAGAGAGAGAGAGAGAGAGAGAGAGAGAGAGAGAGAGAGAGAGAGAGAGAGAGAGAGAGAGAGAGAGAGAGAGAGAGAGAGAGAGACGAATATTAATTGAAGAAACAATTGAACGAACGGCAAGAGAGTCATTTGCTACCACTCAATAACCTCACTGATCCACTCTCTCACGCACTCACTCACTCACTCACTCACTCACTCACTCACTCACTCACTCGGTACTCGCACATATAACCTTACTAATTCACCTGGACACACACTCTCTCTCTCTCTCTCTCTCTCTCTCTCTCTCTCTCTCTCTCTCTCTCTCTCTCTCTCTCTCTCTCTCTCTCTCTCTCTCTCTCGTCACTTTACCCTAGAAAGCCTCTGTTTAGGTTCACGCGGGAATCTCGGTTTGAATCCCATAAGTAGCAGCTTCAATCCCTCTTTCCTCACCTATTAATCCCCTGTAGAGAGAGGCAGAAGCGGCATCGTGAACCTTTGAACCTCTTTCTCTTCCTTGTGGTGTTCGATTCTCTCTCAGAACTTAATTTGATCTTATCACTGTTGTTCTTGATCAGCTCAATTTTTTTTCTTTTCACCTTGTCATTTTTTATCCTTGTTATCTATTCTATTCTCTTCGTCTTTTTTTTGTTTTTGTTTTTCATTCAATTTTGTATCGTTTTTTTTGGGGGGGGGCCGTTGGGTTTAGTTTTTTTTCTTTTCATTTCACCACATTTTCCATTTTTTTGCGGTTCGTTTCTTTTTTTTTATTATTTTTTATGTGGTTTCTCGTTTCCCCTCCGTGCTTTTTTTTTGTTTTGGGGTGTGTATTTTTTTTATGGTTTTTGCTTTCGTTTTTCTGGGATTTGAATTTTCTGATAGGTTCATTTTTTGTTGTGTATTTATCTTTCGCTTCTTTATACCTTTTTGTTTTATTTCTTTCCCTTTTTCACCTTCGGTCTTGCACTGTTAACTCACTTCACTGTATCATGTCACTGTATCGTGTCACTGTATTTCCATTGACAGGAATATCGATTTACATTACAGAGATAAACAGTGGAACCTCTCTCTCTCTCTCTCTCTCTCTCTCTCTCTCTCTCTCTCTCTCTCTCTCTCTCTCTCTCTCTCTCTCTCTCTCTCTCTCTCTCTCTGTTGATTTAGGTGGTTCGACTTTTTTTTAGTTGTCATTCACTACCTCATATTTTTTTTCTTTTCCACTTGGATTCTGTGATGAGGAGGAGGTCGTAGCTTTCAACGGTCTTTTCTACGTCTGATTCTGTACACACACACACACACACACACACACACACACACACACACACACACACACACACACACACACACACACACACACACACACCACCTTTGTCTCGGTCTGGCGTGATTGTTTGGCTAGAAATGTGAGGAATCCAAAATAGTATCTCAATTCATATGTGTTTTCTGATGCTATTCCTGTCCCTGTTATTGTCAGCGTTTTATTGTTTGTGTTTTGCTCTTTGCTTATGTCATCTTTGTCCTCACCAGTGTGTGTGTGTGTGTGTATGTGTGTGTGTGTGTGTGTGTGTGTGTGTGTGTGTGTGTGTGTGTGTGTGTGTGTGTGTGTGTGTGTGTGTGTGTTTGACGAAGATATGATGAGATATACATTTTTTCATTTAATTTCTTGCCACACACAGCACACTTCCTCTTATCAATTATTCAACACTTGTCCCTCTTGTTCCTCCTCCTCTTCCTCCTCCTTTTTCCTCCTCTTCCTCCTCTTCCTCTTTTATTTTCAATACTACACGGTATCGCTTTTTTTCTGATCACTTTTAGATGAAGGGAGGAGTGGGGTGATGAGGAGGCTTCTACTGTTCTATCCTTTCTTTAATAATAATAGTTGATGTAGTTTAGTTAAATCAAACAGCCAAGTATTTACCTATAGGTCTGTTGGTGTTTGTATTCCTCTGTAATCTTTGTAATGCTCCTCCTCCTCCTCCTCCTCCTCCTCCTCCTCCTCCTCCTCCTCCTCCTCCTCCTCCTCCTCCTCCTCCTCCTCCTCCTCCATCATCACATCACCTTACATACCTGTCACTTCAAACAGCTGCAACACCACCAACACCAACACCAACAAACAGTCTATAGTCATCTTTTTACAACTCTTATCCTCTCTAGCATCGTCTTCCACGTCATCTTCTGTTCCCTTCAAGAGTCCTTACTGTACATTCCCTGCTCGCCTCATTACTCCTAATGTCCCGTTTTATTCCCTTCACACATTCCTGTCACACTTCGTCCTTGAAAAATCTTCCTCTCGCCCACACACTTTCCAGCTCCTGCCCAACACCGAAATTTTCCTGTCACGCTCCACCTCTTCTCTGTCCTTCCCAATGTCCTCTTCCTCCTCCTCCTCCTCCTGCCATTGCTCCACATCCTTGCCTTCAGACGGGCACAGCATCCGCCTGCTCCTGCCACCGCTCCTTGTCGTGGAGGGCAGTGGTGACGGTGGTGGGAGCGGACGGTGAGGTAGGGAAGAGGAGCGAGCTGGAGTCTGCATCTCGCGCCGTGATGGTTGTTTGTAGAGGCTGGTGGGCTGACGCGCTGGCGGGGCCTCGGCGACGGCGGCGAAGGCGATGGAGGTTGGTGCCCACGAGGAGCAGGATGATGGCCGCGTAGAACACCACGATCACCTGTGAAAGGAGACTTAATATGTATAGAGAGAAACGTCCAAGCTGATAACATACCTGGAGAGGACACTGTCATGTTTCTAGAAGCTGGTTGTGGTTTTGCCTAGTTCAAAAGAAGCTGAAAACACTGCAAATCATGTACTTTAATGAAACAGTATGTCATCCTTGCTTTGGAAAAAAAAAGTTCCAAGAAATTATAAAGATCGAATTAAATAGCGAAGGTTGTGTCTCTCAAGGGAAAGTACATCACCACAGCGGATGAAACACAGCCGAGGTATGATTGAATACTGCCTCTCTTAAATACACCAGTCAAGGCTGTTGTACCACCTCTAACATCCACACTGTACCTACACCCACACTGTACCTACACCCACACCCACACTGTACCTACACCCACACTGTACCTTCACCTACACCCACACTGTACCTACACCTACACTGTACCTACACCCACACCCACACTGTACCTACACCCACACCCACACTGTACCTTCACCTACACTCACACTGTACCTACACCCACACTCTACCTTCACCTACACCCACACTGTACCTACACCTACACCTGCACTAAGCGAAAAACACATTACTAACACACCTAATATTCAAACTTTGCTTCCACAAAAAAACAAGTAGATTTTCCTCTAATTCTCACTTTGCTTATAATTTCCTTGACAGTTACTTAATGCTTCATGGTGCAGCTTTTATCCACTCAGCTTCAGCAGGAGGAATGGGTGAGGGAGGAGGAGCCTTCTATTGTATTATCGTTTCCCTCATGGTAATGAATTAAATTTGTAGTAAACATGTAACCATATTATTCGCCGACAAACCTCCTGTTACCTGCACTATCAATGCAATTCTATGCACCACTCTTTTATTACAATTGATTTAATAATTATTGATCTGCGGGCGTGTGGTGTGTGATTCAAAGAGTCAGCATTATAAGCTCTGCCGGAGATGACTACGACATTGCATCCGAGCGTCGTAAAGCATACCTTACCACAGAATAAAGGAAAAGGTTCGCTGCCACACACAAATACCGAGACGCCGCGCCAGGTGCTCCAGACCGTCCTAGTAGAGTGGTGTGGACTCCTCCTTGATAAAGACCAAACTAGGGCGTCGGTGGAGCTCCCTACACGCTTTAATTAACACACCAACACCTGGGAGCTGCACTACAATAACGAACCAACTTGAATGCATTCCACACTACTAAAGACATTATCTTCCAAGCCCTTTCTTGTTGCGATAATCAGCACTATTCTCCTCCTCCTGCTGCTGCTCCTCCTCCTTCCTCCCTCTCTTCCTCTCTTCCTTCCTTCCTTCCTTCCTTCCTTCCTTCCTTCCTTCCTTCCTTCCTTCCTTCCTTCCTTCCTTCTCCGTCCCTGTCTGTAGTTTTCACAGCAAATATTGCAAAGCAGCACCTGAACACTATCCTATTAGCGTGACAGCACTTGCTCCACTAACACATTCCGAGGCGTCCGGCAGCTGTGACTTACCGGTCAGACCACTTAGGAGACTGTCGAAGTGGATCAGACTTTCGTTATATCCATGTAAAGTTTATTAAGGAGAACAAAATGAGATTGTGGCTGCAGAGGAGGAAGTGGAAGAGGAAGAAGAGGAAAAAATGGTTTGGTGCAGGTGTTCTGTTTTTTTTCATTTGTATTAGTGTGTGTGTGTGTGTGTGTGTGTGTGTGTGTGTGTGTGTGTGTGTGTGTGTATGTATGTATGTGTGTGTGTGCGCGCAAAGAACTGCCGTTGAGCTTGAGATTAGCACACTGAGTGAGTTAGAGGAGGATGCAGGAGGCGCGGAAGTCCTGCTTGGAACAACATTATTCTCGTTTAATAGGAACAAAATGAGGTTTAGGGAAAGTTAGCAGTTTAATTACTCTCCTCCTGCTGCTCCTCCTCTTCCTTCTCTTCCTCCTCTTCCTCCTCTTCCTCCTCCTCTTCCTCCTCCTCCTCCTCCTCCTCCTCTTCTCCTCCTCCTCCTCCTCCTCCTCCTCCTTCTCCTCCTCCTCCTCCTCCTCCCTCCTTCTCCTGCTCCCCTCAAACATTTCTTCGTTCTTCCTTTTACCTTCAAAGGAAGATTATTATTCAAATGTGTGCATCAGAGAGAGAGAGAGAGAGAGAGAGAGAGAGAGAGAGAGAGAGAGAGAGAGAGAGAGAGAGAGAGAGAGAGAGAGAGAGAGAGAGAGAGAGAGAGAGATGAGGGTAATTTAACAAGTTTTGAGGTTGTGAAGCAGTATAGATACTGGTGGGGGAGGGTTGGGAGGGAGGGCGAGGATAGGAGGAAGAGGAAGGATGAAGGAAGGAAAAAGGAAATGAGGTGAACATTCCCAAAAAAGATGGAAGGGAAGACGTTTTGAAGTTTCAAAAAAATGAAGTTAGCGGAGATTTTCTCATAGGATTTAAATTTTTTTTTATAGATCTAGTGAAATATTTTTTCTTTTATTTGCATATTTCATTAATCGCTTTATCGATATTTTTATATAGAAAACATAAAAAAACGGTGATTTTTTTTTCATATTTCTTTTAGTATATACATTTTCTTATCGCTATATTGTACTTTTGATTTTATTTAACGTCAATTGTTATGTATTTACCATCTTATTTCTCTTCCAATTTTCTCATAATTATGATTTTCTACTTAATATTATTCTGTTATTCAATTAATCCTTTTTCTCTTATTTATCGCTTTGCATTCTCATTGTCTTGCATACATTCATCTTTTACTCGTTTACTTATTTGCATTTTTATTCCTCATCCATATTTAACGTGTTCAAAAATAGTTCTTTTGCATGCTCTTATTACTCTTTCTACTCTCTTTGTTTCCTCCAGTCCTCTCATCTCGTCTCGTCTCTGTTTCCCTTCATATCCATTTCTCCATCAATACCATGCACCCTCCTCTTCATTATTTCCCAGTTAGTGTTGCGTTACATGAATATACTCTCTCTCTCTCTCTCTCTCTCTCTCTCTCTCTCTCTCTCTCTCTCTCTCTCTCTCTCTCTCTCTCTCTCTCTCTCTCTCTCTCTCTCTCTCGTTCTCATCTTCGCTACTCCTCCTCCTCCTCCTCCTCCTCCTCCTCCTCCTCCTCCTCCTCCTCCTCCTCCTCCTCCTCCTCCTCCTCCTCCTCCTCCACCTCCTCCTCCTCCTATAATCCATGTCTGCCTCCCCCATTGAACTCCATCCACCTGTCCAATGTAATCCTTCCCTCTTTTACTTCTCTTCCCTTTTTCCTTCCTTCCTTCTTTCTTTTTCTCTCCCTCCGTTCATTCCTTTCCTTCCATTAACTTTCCCTCCCTCCCCACTGTCCCTCAATAACCTCCGCCTCAGATCTATCCCTTACCCCTTACCCTTCCCCTCCCCATTCCCCTCCCCATTCCCCTCCCATTACATCCTGTTCCTCCACTACTCACTCTCCCCTCTTTCCTATATCTGTCTAGTTATCTGACCTGCATCTCTTCCCCCTTTGTTTTGCTTACTTACTTAACTACCTTTACCCTTCTCTACCCATTCTTTACCCATTCCCCTTTGCCACATATCAACCCTTACCCTTCTTTGTGCTCCGTTTAAACCTCCTTCTCCCCTTTACTCCTAGACCTCTCGCTACACCGTTTTATCTCTGTTGCTCTTCTCATCCTTGCCCTCCCTTGCCCTTCCTTACCCTTCCTTGCCCTTCCTTACCCTTCCTTGCCCTTCCTTGCCCCGCCACTCACCGCAACGTAAATGGCAGCATCCGTTACTATCTCCGGCGGCAGCGTGGGTCGGTAGGAGGCGCCCCGTACACTGGACACCATCTTCCTCATAGCCGCCTCCGGAAGGTACGGCCCCGTGTCCCCTGCCAGCTTGCTTTCTCCTCCTGCACCTGTCACTCCACCTCCTCCTCCTCCTCCTCCTCCCCCGCCGCCGCCTCGCTCCGTCACGTCAACACACCTGTGGAAGAGAACGTTATTTAGAACACCTGTGGGATGAATTAATGTGTTGTTTTGTGTGTTCTTGAGATGGTGGTGGTGGTGGTGGTGGTGGTGGTGGTGGTGGTGGTGGTGGTGGTGGTGGTGGTGTTGGTGTTGCAACTTTGCGGAGTTTCTATTTAATTATTTCATTACCCTGAAGTTTTTTAAGATTTAATTAGAAAGTTAGTGCAAAGTGTACATTGATTTTAAGATAATTTGGAGAAAAAAAGAAGTCCAGGAGTAGTTAACAACATTAATGATAAGGAGAAGAATTAGAAGAGAACGGCAACACTAGAGTTACAACAACAATAATAACAATAATAATAATAACAATAATATCACAATAATAATGATAAGAAGATTTAGAAGAGAATAACAACACTAAAAGCTACAATAATAATAATAATAACAATCACAAATAATAGGAGATGAATTAGGTGTCACGCTATCGATCCTTTCCTTCCTCCCTTCAGGCTGGTCACCTTTCTGTCCTGCCTCGTGACTCGCCTCGTGAATAATATCGAGAGTAGTTTGTTTGTACACGCGCATTAAATATCATGATAAATGTCAGAAAAGAAACATTGTGATTAAAAGGCCTTGATATGACGCATTGGCTTCACCTCCATCGTGGTTCTCTTAACTGGTCCTCATTATTGTTGTAAAATTTGTTTGATGCAAAGAACTCTACAATGTATTTAAATATTACACTGAATTCAAATTTTTCACCTGTACTGTCATTTGCAGACAAAAGGTATACACATATTTTTCCTGCATGCACCACAAAAGGCAGACCATCGAGGTTGACATTAAAGTTGCCTTCCGGGTCTGAAAATTGAAGCAGGAGTTGATGCAAGACTAGGAACCCTGCTGCTCCATCCTCCCTTCCTTGGGGCTCCTGAACTCCCTCGCTGCTGCACCAAGCCAAGCCCTTCCCTGCGTCATCACGGATCATTAATACTGAAGGGAATCCAAACCTTCTCTAATCTAACGACACCTTAATGACCTTTAATGTTGCGCTGCCAAGATGGAAGGTTATTATCTATACAATTCCAATTATATAAGGTCGTAAAGGTGCTTCTTCGTCTCATGGTTGTTCAGGTTAACGTTGAAGTTTTATCTGCAGTGATTCGGTAATGTGGTAATATAATTAAGAAGGAAATCAGAAGAGCAAAGATGGTAATTATGGGGTCGTTCTGCCATCACCTCGGGAAGCGGCAGTAACCTCAGTCTTTGTGGCAGCCTTGCTATGTTCTGTAGACTGGATCGCGTCACCCACAGAACAGGTGAAGTTTTTCGTACGTGATTCGTGTTGTGTTCGTTGTTCATGCCGTTGTGCTGCTGAATGCAAGATAAAATTAAATCTTAGTTCTTGTATGTACGCTTTGAAGTGAACGACGGCCCATAACAACCTTTATGTCAGGGTTATGGCAGCGAAATCAGACCAAGTGTAGATATTATGTTGTTTTGATGTTTTGGTAGAGCGTACACACACACACACACGCAGACACACACACACACACACACACACACACACACACACACACACACACACACACACACACACACACACACACACACACACACACACACACACACAGTAGACTAGAGAGTGGATTTTTTTTAAACTTAGTAATTGACATCCACCTGAATTTTTAGCAAGAGAAAAAAATGGAGTACTTTTATCTTAAACCCAAAGTTGTTTTCCAGTTGCTTTCGCTTTATCATTTTCCATCAGGACCATTTTTCATACACAATGGAAAATGTCGTCCAATAATTATTTCAGTTGTGAACTTGTGCCGAATGGACTTTAAATCTTTCATTCGAGAGTCAGATGATTTATGATTGCAACGTTGTTCTTTCCTGGTAGAAAAACAAACAATTTGATAGTAGTAATAGTAGTAATTGTAATAGTCGTAGTCGTAGTCGTTGTAGTAGTCATAGTAATAATAGTCTTAGTTGTAGTAGTAATGTCATCTCATTATTGTCTTGTTTTTCGATTCTATTCTTATTGTCGTCATTATCATTGTTGTTGTTGTTATCGTAATTGTTGTTTGGCTGCAAGAACACGGAGTCACTAATGATCTTCCATCCAAAGCTGCTTTCTGTTGAGGAGGAAGAGAAAGGGAAGGGAAGGGATGGGATGGAGACGGTAAGGATGGTGCTTCTCCTTCACTACGAGGCGGGGAAGGAAGGCCTGGAGGAACATCACACATGGAAGGTTTGCATGCATATATCTTGGCTAATAGCAGGCTTAATGATAAATAAATAGATAAATAAGAATATGTAACTAAAATCATACAAGTTTACGTATCAACATGAGCCTATGATGACGAGGATGTAGGAAAGATTTATGCAGATGTAGAAAAAGTGAAAAGACAGAGGGGAACAGGGCAGGGCAGGGCAAGGCAGGGCAGGGCAGTGCAGGGCAGGGCAGGACAGGGCAGGGCAGGGCAGGGCAGGGCAGGGCAGGGCAGGGCAGGGCAGGGCAGGGTAGGGCAGGGTAGGTGAAGTGTTTGTGAGTGTGTTACGGTGGCAGGGTGTGGTATGGTAGGACGGGGCTAAGCAATTGGAATGTATATAACTGTGTTGACATTGTGGGATGGAGTGGAGTGGAGGGGAGTGGAGGGGAGTGGAGAGGCGGCTACAGCATCCCACACCAATGTAATTACCTCTGCCGGCAGTGTGGGGGAAGGTTGATCGCAATATATATGCGATGAGATGGAAATTCTCGTTACGGGAATCACACGCGTGGGATGTGTGTTTAGATTTGCACCATCAGCTTGAGCAGTCGGGTTCCACCTCCTCATTGTCTTGTCTTTACTTGGAGTGAATCGCATCCTCCACTTTCTCATATTCCTCCTCCTCCTCCTGCTCCTCCTGCTCCTTCTCTTCTTCCTCCTCCTCCTCCTCCTCCTCCTCCTCCTCCTCCTCCTCCTCTTCCTCCGTAGTGTAGAGTAGTTATATCAAACAGCCTTCGCAGGGACCCTAGGGTCTGTTGCTGTTTGTGTTCCCTTGTATTCCCTTGTATTCCTCTTCTTCCTCCTCCTCCTCTTATCCTTCCTCCTCCTAGTGCACTTGGAATCTTGCCCCAAAATCCATCCAGGTTTGAGTTGACTTTCTTCAGTTTATTTACTTTTTGATAATATTGAAACTAACTTTTACTTCAGTCACAAAGTTGGGAAAAAGATAGTTTAAGAAAAAGAAGAAAGAAAAGATGTAAAGTGAGTAACTAACACCTGAACTATATTATTATTGACACAACTGCATTTGTTGATTATACCCTGAATTAAGAAAAAAATGGAACACACACACACGCACTCGCATACATACACACACACACACACACACACACACACACACACACACACACACACACACACACACACACACACTTCCTGTGTACGTGTTAAAACTAATTGCTTGTTTTTATTGCCATTAATTACCTATACACCACCACCACCACCACCACCACCACCACCACCACCACCACCACCACCACCACCACCACCTGCTGGACATTCTGCGGTGTGGTGAGGCTCAGTAATAATAAGTTAGAAAATAAGCCACGCTGAAATATTAGTGGCAGAGGAAAGTAGTTTGGTAGGAGAGAGAAAGGGAGGGAAGGAGGGAGGGAGGGAGGGGGGGAGGGAGGGAAAGCTGTGTTGAAGGTGGTGATGGATTGGCTCCAAAGTGGTCATGGTGGTGGTGATGACAGCATTGGTGGTCATGGGAGTGATGTGGGGGGGGGGAATATTGATGTGGTGGTGGTGATGGTGGTGATGGTTTTTGTATTGGAGTGTGGTGGAAGATGCTACACATTATCATCATTATCTTTATCATCATTATTATCATTATTTTTCCTGAAATTTATGTGATTGTGGTGATAACTTTCATAACATAATGATGATGTATGACGGTGATTGATAGAAAAGTTTCGGTATTGAATTTATTGAGTGGATGAGTGTGGTGGTGACAGGTGGTGATGAGCGTGGTGGTGACAGGTGATAATGAGTGTGGTAATACTCGTAGGTGTGGTGAGGGACGGGGCGTGGTGCGTTAATGACAGATGACAGGTGTTGTGATTGGTGATGACAGGTGTGGTGGGTGGTGACGCTGTGGTGGGTGGTGACGGGCGGGATGATGATGCTTAGGGAATGCTAGGTGATGAGGTTGAGTGGTGTTGGTCATTGCGAGGACAGTGGTGGTGTTGAGGTGATGGTGTGGTGTTGTTAGGGATGAGTGATTTGTGTGGTGTTCTTGAATGGCTATGTGAGAAAGTGAAAGTGAAAGTGAGAAAGAGATTGTCACTAAGTAAGCATCGACCTTCTACTATTACCACACATATGATCGGTAGGATGTGATGGGCATCGCTTCACGTGTGCTTCTTAGCCTCTCAGTGTCCTCGCTCCTCGTTCCCTGCAGCCTTGAGTTGCCCTGGACGATCACATCAAAGCAAAACACACGACACGGATAAGTCTCTGCTCGGGTGCGCCTCGCCTCGCCTCGCCTCGCCTCGCCTCGCCTCTCTTTGATTCCAGCAGCGCCGTATAGTAATTATTAGAGGAATATTGGATACAAACAGGCGAGTGAGACCATGAAAGCATCTTGTATCATTGCTTCAAAGGGGATTGGCTGGGCATCACGCCGCTTGTACCTCTTCACGGTAACTTTTAACGTACGACTTCACTCCACTTGATGGCGAGGTAATTGACGCGGGGAAAAAATACGATGATTTGTACCGGGAGAAAGTTTTAACGTTCCTCTTTCTTGCTTTTTATCTCGCAAATATTTCCGGTTTTCGCTCTGTGCTGACTGACTGCTGTTGGTCTTCTCCGCCACTTGAAGCTTTGGATTAAGACGTGAATTCTTGCCAGTGAAATGTCGGAGGTGCATCTGCCGGCAAGAAAGATGCTTATGGTGTTGTGGTAAGCTGTAACATGGACGGATGAGAAAGACCTGCCACCACTTGCCCTCAGCGCCGCAAGAGGCTGGAGAGGATAACAAAAAAAAAAGAGCTCAGTCAAAAAGAGTGAGCAGTGAGGGAACGCAGAGGAGGGTTTTAGATCACCCACAAAGACCCTGTCGTTCCCCTACGGCGGGCGGGATCGAAGTCTTCATCTGAGGCGGCTCAGGGTGATGCGGCTAACTGCAGCAAGCTGACAGCGGCGGCGATCAGCAGTATGAGGGAAGGGGTGAGGAATGCAACCAAGCCTTATAGTGTTGTGGCTGTTGGCTCTGAGTGGTCAGCGTCGCACGGACCTCATGTGGCTGACGAGGAGGGAAGGAAATGGTGAAGAGGAGACTGTGGAGGATTAGAGAAGCAGGAGTACGACTGAGGAAGGAAGAGGAGGAGAGGGGGAGGAGGAAGGAGGATAAAGAGGATTCGATTGCAGGAGAGGTAGGGAAGGACAGGGAATGTAGGAAGAAACGAAGGGGAAAGAGAGAGAGAGAGAGAGAGAGAGAGAGAGAGAGAGAGAGAGAGAGAGAGAGAGAGAGAGAGAGAAAGAGAGAGAGAGAGAAAGTAGAGAAAGAAGGAAGGAAGGAAGGAAGCAGTTGCAAAATTAGGGTAAGGAAAAGAGGAAGGAGAGGAAAGAGAAATAAGACAGGTGTATTGGTAAGAGGAGGAGGACTGGAAGGGGAAGGAAAGAAAGAGGAAGAGGTAAGAAGAGAAAGAAAAGAAAGAGAAGCAGTGACGACGCGGGTCAGTGAGCTGTGTTATACAAGCCAGTCATATCCATTTGCTTATTTCCTTTCTTTTACCACACGTAGCCTGTTTTTCTCGCTTTATCCCAATAGTCTCCATTTCGTTTCTCTTCCGTGACGCAGGATCATATATTTTATTTACTATGCCAGGTAAACATAACCAATCCTTAGTAAAAATAAAGGATTAGAAGATGTAGAGGTTGGTGTGGACAGACTATGTAGAGGAGAAGGCAACAGAGGTAGGTAGTTAGGTGGGTAAAGAGGTTATATCGAGATGGTGGAAGAGATGGATACAGGTGAAGTGGAAGAATTCAGTTGGATAAGTAGGAACGAGTCTATATAGAAGTGAAGTGAGGTGAGATGGAGGGAATGTTGTGAGGTGGGGAGGAGGTGGGGGTGAACGCGTTAGGTAAAGGAAATAACGTGAATGTTAGGTCTCCTTCCTGCCCTTCTTCCTCCCCAACTAAAAAAAATTGATTATGATAAAAAAAAAGATGATAATGATTGTGTCGATGTGATGATGTCTTGAAGTACGTCCAAGAGGTAGCCTGAGGGAGAGTTACAACCCCTGTTTATTTCCTCTCTTTTATTTCCTCCGTCATCATTTATATTAATTATGTGTTCTCACCTCTATATGCACGGATATTTTATTGTGTGTGTGATATTCTATTGACTATATATTCAGTATTATATCTCACATCTAGATTTGTTTTTCTTCACTGTAATACAATTATTTATCTCTGTCCTTTGATGCTGTACAATAATGAGACACAGTAACCATCGCAGTATTCTTTGCAATGAACACTAATGCTGCATCATTATACTCCTTTTATATTATTCCCTCGCCGCTACAGCTATTTCTTTACCTTCCCTGTCCTCTCCTCTCCCCTACACCCTCAACTTTTGCCAGAACACACTCGCCTGAAGCAGAAATGAATGACCTTTGTTGTTACTCATGCAAATATACACGGAAGTCAAAGGTTATTTTAATATGCATCATGATCGAGGAGGTAGAGTCTGTGCGGATCAAACATAATTCATAGCGAGCCTTGCAGACCGTCATATGAGTGTGGGTGGCGGTGTGTACTACAAGGAAACGGCGAACAAAACCCTCGGGGAACATACCAAATATGACCTGTTTTAGAAGTAGAATACCCAGATTGAATACAAAGTAGGCTGCAGAAAACCTCCTCCACACACACCTTGATGCACCGTCTGAACATTCGTTGCATAAAAATTACCCCCCGTTTCGTTTCTAATGACCTTTAAACTTTTATTAGTGCAGTCACCCACTCTGGACACCTTGATGGTTCCTGCCATTAGTCCGTGGACACTATACCATCACCATCACCATCACCATCACTATCACTATGAGGACACTACACCATGCCTCATAGTCTTCACCAGTATTCTTGTATTCTAGTGATTAGTATTTTCTTGTATGCTTTTAGTGTTGGGTTCTGTTCAGTACTTTGCATCGATGTTCATTTTTTGTATATATATTAATTTTTATTGCTGGCTATCATGATACATATTTTTTTTAGTATGAAATGCTATGTACTTTTATATGTAATTTTTCTTTTTTACTTTGCCGTGCATCTTATTTTTTTGCCATGTATCTTTTTGTCCCAGTTTGTAGCACGCAAACTACAGCTTCATATGAAATAAGTTCAAGCGAGTATTAACGAGAAAAGTCTGTGTTTTGTATTACTAACTGCGAGAGTTTAATGCATAATGTTCCTTTGTCCTGAGCTTTAGGGTGGAGACGGGAAGGGAGGAAAGGGAAGGGAGAGAAGGGAAAATGGAGGAAAGGAGGAAAGAGAATTGCAAAGAAAGCGAAGGTAAAGGAAGAAAAGAGAAGTATTGCCAGTTGAGTGGACGAGAAAGTGGTGTTGAAATGGTTCTGAGGGTGTGGTGTTGTGGTAGTAGTGTGGTGGTAGTTGTGTGGTGTTGTGGTAGTGGTGTGGTGGTAGTTGTGTGGTGTGAGCGTTGTAGTATTGATGGTTGTGTGGTGTTTGTGACAAAGTGGTGGTAGTGGTGATGGGTTGGTGTTAAAAACTTGTCTTGTGAACGTGATGGACACGTAAATTTTGCCAGACTCAAAGGAATATATTACTCTCTCTCTCTCTCTCTCTCTCTCTCTCTCTCTCTCTCTCTCTCTCTCTCTCTCTCTCTCTCTCTCTCTCTCTCTCTCGCTCTCGCTCTCTCTCTCGCAACATGGAGTCGTGCGTCAGTTCAAGTGGAGAATCATGTTGTGCCAGTTGGAATCTCACTGCTGCTCACTCTCCTTCACCCTTGACACACACACACACACGCGCGCGCTGGCTGCTCTACGCTCACCTCTAAATGATTCCTTGTTCTTTTTATGTTGGCAGGAAAAGGCAGCGCAACAACAGCCACAGAACACGTAAGCAAAGAAGGAAGCCAGTGAATAAGGAAAGAATGTAAGTAACGTAGCTTTTGTTGTATTTTTGCTCCAGTGGTGTTTGTTGATTCAAAAGCATAATTGTGGCGAGAGAAAAATAGAGATAGAGAGGAAAAAAAAGAAAGTATAGTTTTTTTTAAGATAATCCATTTTATTTTCTCTTTTGATAAACTGCAATACATTTTTTTTAAGTCAGGATATGCAGTAAAGTTTTGTCTGATTGTAGTGACCAGTTGAATGCAAGAACTGGATTGCACTAAAGCTCCATCGTTGTGTGCTTGTTTGCAATGGAGAACATACAACGAGATTCAAGCCGTCACGTCCGCCTTTACCCTTCCACCTCCAGTACAGGACGTTAGTTAAGTTATTAAGGGCGATTGAAGTAAATCAATGGTTATAAACATGATGGTAATATTGCAACGAGAGATAAACATGCGATAGAAAATTGTCTTGCCTCTTTTTTTTCATGCTAAATATAGTAGGAAAGGATTTTATTTGCTATTCCATAATGTTTGTAATAATAATAATAATAATAATAATAATAATAATAATAATAATAATAATAATGATAATAATAATAATGTTGATAATAACAGTTAAATTTATTCTGCATTAGAGTGAAAAAAGAGAATGAGGATGAGACCGTAAGTAGGGATATCACGTCCCTTCGAGCAGACACCCACGACGGAAGTGTTGTGTTGAACGTTGTTATTGAAGGAGGAGGAGGACGAGGAGAGGAGGAGGAGGAGGAGGAGGAGGAGGAGATGGTAGTGGTGGTGATTGAGGTGAGGAAAAGGAAGAGGGAGAGGAGGACGAAGGAATTGTTGGTGACACACTAGTGGTTGAGGAGGAGGAGGAGGAGGAGGAGGTGGAGGAGGAGAAAAGAAATCGAGAAAGAAGAAGGATGGGAAAGGAGAGAAAGATGAAGGAAGAGGAGATGGAGAAGGAGCAGGAATTGTTGAAGTGGAGGCAAAGGAGGAGAAATCAAACCTTCTGTAATAGTATGTCAATGCGTGTGTGTGTGTGTGTGTGTGTGTGTGTGTGTGTGTGTGTGTGTGTGTGTGTGTGTGTGTATGTGTATGTGTGTGTATTGCTAGCGTGGGAGAAATAGCAAATTCAAACTTTTGCTTATGATTTTTGTGTTGAAACTTTCCTAATATATTTATTCCACGTATAGAACATAAGCTTTAACACGGGCCAGTGATAGCCTTGTTAGGGAGGCGATGTGAAGGGCGTGGGAAGGGCGTGGAAAGGGCGTGGTGAATGGAATGATATGAGGGTGTGGAGGTGACGTGATGGGATGGATAGAAAGGTGAGAAGGGTGAAGAATGGGATGTGAAAGGGGAATGGTGGTGTGAAGAGAGTGAAGTGAGGGGAGAGGAGGATGCATTGCCAGTGAGGGAGGAAGAAGAGGGATTAAATTTCACTAAAATTCTCCTATAACATTCCTCTTGTTTAAATTGCTTTAGTACGAAGCCATTCCAGCCTTAGCCACTTCCAGCCAGGGACGTGGTAGGGGCTGGAAACTTCGCCGTGGCATCCATTGCAACTTTCGTTCAATTAGACCCAAAACCTCGGCAATATGTTCTTCACATTTGAGGGAGAAACATTACGCATTTTCTGCCACCATGTTCCAAGCTAGAACATTTGCAACAAAATTCATTGAGTTTGAGAGAATGTTGGGCATGAATCAATTTAATATTCAGTGTGTGGCTTCAATAGTGCATCTGAAAAGTTAATGAAATTCTATTTGTTACGTGGTCAGTAGTAGAGAGAGAGAGAGAGAGAGAGAGAGAGAGAGAGAGAGAGAGAGAGAGAGAGAGAGAGAGAGAGAGAGAGAGAGAGAGAGAGAGAGAGAGAGAGAGAGAGAATGTCCATCATGTCGTAAATCATGTTTGTGTACACGAGGCTCTGTGTGTATGTACTTACACACACACACACACACACACACACACACACACACACACACACACACACACACACACACACACACACACACACACACACACACACACTGAAAACTAAAACCCACACCAAAGAATCATGGCAACGCACTTTATATATTTTTTTTCGATTCAAATATTTTCCTCGTTTTCATTTTCCTCTTATCCACTCACTCCTTCGCTGCAATTTAACGAAGACGAATTAAAAAGTAAGAATTCGTCACGCCGTCCCATTCAGTGTGAGAAAAAATGAAGGAGAGTTTTCGGCGAAGGAGGCGAAGGAGGCGAAGGAGGGGAAGGAGGCAGACACACTTAAGACGAGACAGTAAATGGGGTGCGAGGAGCAAATACTTCGTCAGGAAAATGAGAAAAAGTCGAGACGTTTTAATGGGATGCTTAACTATTTTTCACTCCATTTAAGATGATTAGAAAAATGCATCGAGAATCTTTTGTTTTAATTTGCGTCCATCTGTCTGTCTGTCTGTCTATCTGTCTGTCTGTCTGTTACTGTCTGTCTGTCTGTCTGTCTGTCACTGTCTGTCTGTCTGTCTGTCTGTCTGTCTGTCACTGTCTGTCTATATGTCATGTCAGTACGTGTGAATTCCTGCCTTTCTTTTATCACAGAAATCAAATTAATAAATCAAATAATTGGATCAGTCATCAGCATCTTAAAATTTCGGGATTTTTAATTAAGGCCCAAATGAATTAATGAACGAGAGAGAGAGAGAGAGAGAGAGAGAGAGAGAGAGAGAGAGAGAGAGAGAGAGAGAGAGAGAGAGAGAGAGAGAGAGAGAGAGAGAGAGAGAGAGAGATACATAACAACTAAACTTTCCATGCTCGGTACACATAGTTAGCGAGGAGTGTAAACGATCCTAGACGATGGAGCTGCGCGGAGATCACCTTCCTTGGCCTCACGTCTTTATGAGAACCTGAACACAAGTTACCAGAGCCTAGTGTTCCATCCGAGTCTCCTTAGCGCCTCCCTCTCCCCCTCATGTCCTTCCAACGCTGTCACTGCGTGGAGGGACGAAGCAATCAAGTAAATAAACGCTTCTTCCTTTAATGAAAATGGAGAAAAAGAATGTGTGTGTGTGTGTGTGTGTGTGTGTGTGTGTGTGTGTGTGTGTGTGTGTGTGTGTGTGTGTGTGTGTGTGTGTGTGTGTTTGCTTGCTTCGCTATTTCGTCGCTTTTATTGATAAGAGGATAAGACACGACAAGAAGCTTATATTCCTTCCTCCATCCTCTCTCCTTCCCTTCCCTCCCCTCCTTCCCCCTCCCTTCCTCTAACCCTCCCTCTCCCTCATGTCTTGTAACCCTCCCCTGCACTCCTTTCCCCGTTACCATCCCACCTTTTTCCTCCTCTCCCTTCTCCTTTCCTCCTCCCTCCTCCCCTGTCTTACCCACCAACCCGTCCATCCAATTCCTCTCGCCCAACAATCTTTTTCCTCGCGTTCCACATCACGAGTTGCCAGCGGAGAAAACATCCACTCGGCGCTGACGTAAACACCTTTCCTTGCTTGCTTCCGTGCCTGCCTGAGGATGCAATGCTAAGGCGATATTGCTTGTATTCGCGACAGCTGTTTTTTCGTCCTTGATTGCGCTAGATATATGTGTGAAGCGATTGACTTCCTGATGCTGGCTTTTTATTTAAGGAACTTGTCACTGTTTGGCTGGTTGGGTGACGGGAGTGAGGTGAGGTGAAGTGAGGTGAGGTGAGGTGAGATGTGATGTATGGTGTGACTTCGATACTAGGGAGGAGGAGGAGGTTGTGAGGCGTGTGATGGTGCTCACTTAGCTAGATTGACACGTCATTCTCTCTCTCTCTCTCTCTCTCTCTCTCTCTCTCTCTCTCTCTCTCTCTCTCTCTCTCTCTCTCTCTCTCTCTCTCTCTCTCTCTCTCTCTCTCTCTCTCTCTTTCTCTCGTGGCTCGAAATAATTCTGTCTCCAGCTTGATCACCCTCTTCCAGCACACAAATCTGGAAGGGGCAAGTGTGGAGGCGCCGCCAGGGAAGTGCTTGGCTTGTGTTTGTGACAGCGTGGGTGGGTGGGTGATTGGTGGGTGGTTGGGTGGGTGGAGAGGCTGAGAGTAAGGCATAAGGGCGGTGCATGATGGCGTTAAATTAAGATCCTTTTCTTGTCTTTATTATTGACATGTTTAACTTTCCTTTACGTTTTTTTTATGATGCATCTTGTTGGAGTTCATTAATTATGTTCGCTAACAGTTTTGTAATTACTGCTTTGGTATAATATGACGTGGATTTTTGCATTAGAAGCATAAGTTCTACACTGCATTTTCAATTCAACTAATTATAGAAGAAATTTTAATAATGTGCAGTTTTTGGTTGACATGGAGGAGATTATTGTGGGAAAGTTAAACATAACGCTAATAATCATATTAGCAATAATTATAATATTAATGAAAATCATACAACTGATAATAATAATTACCGTATTAGTAATGATAATAAATGCATTATTAGATTAACTGATGTGCTCATTTAATAACTATAATGGTAGGCGAGTAATACAGTGATTGCTATAATGTTAATGTAGTCTTGGTGGTGGAAGTAGTAGTAGGAATAGAAGTAGTGGTAGTAATAAGTAGTGAGGTGTCTTGTCCATTAGTCTTGTTTACTTGGTCCATTAGCTAATCCAGGGTATTGGCTGGCCGTGTCCTGCCACCCTGCTGCTGCTACTCATGGTGGCTTCAGCGTGGCGGAAGATCTCGTCTGGGAGGGTGACGAAGCGAGATGGTGGAAGGATACCCAAAGAAAGGACGATTGTAAGTGTGTTCAGTGGGTTGAGGCAAGGTTATGAGTGTGTGTTGGGGGGGGGGTTGCATACAGAACACCGGGGTTTTAGTCATTCACGCACACCCTTCACCCTACGGTATCGTTTCTGCCTCGTATTGCCACCACGCGTGTTGGTCTGTACCCTGAGGCGATCGTGTACACTTTCAATGAATTGTTATGCTTTTCATACTGCTAATTGCACTCTACATCACTGACACACACGTCAGTCCCCCCCAAACCCTGATGTGATGTCGTATTGAAAGCTCTACCACTGCTAACCTGTTGTGTGTACTTGCCTGGAAGTCTTCTGAAGTGCGTTTAACAAGTAGTATGTATGCAAAAAAAATATCATAACATTCTGACCTTACAATCTGAAGGCAAATGCAATATAAACGGTGGATAAAGGTCTTCCGAATTAATGTAATGAGTAAACTAGACATAATCCGCAATAATGTTAGTCAATGAACTTTGGTTGTCACAGTTAAGCCACTAAAACGATTCACAACCCCAAGCGGCTCATTGGAAGCCACGCTATCACCTCTAGGGCTTGTTAGACAGTCGCTGTGGGGCCGTGGAAGTGAAGGTCAGTTGGAACGCAGTGTCTCGAGGGAGCTGTACGTCTCTCCACACTCTCCTCAGACTTGTTCAGGTGGCGCCGGGAGGGACTGCTAGGTGATGAGGTTTACTTAACGAAATTGACGCCGCATGTGTCGCTACGTACACAACACACACACACACACACACACACACACACACACACACACACACACACACACACACACACACACACACACACACCAAAATTCATTTAAGGTAGGACATATTTTCCGTCCAATTTTGTCTTCTAATTCTTCTTTCCTTCCCTTATGCTTCTTCCATTTCTTCCGTCTCCTATCCTTCCTTTCACGTATTTTTATCCTACCTTTCTATATTCCATTACCTTCATCCTCCTTCCAGTTCTTCCCTCCTTTATTCCCTCCCTCTTTCCCTCCCTCTTTCCTTCCCTCTTTCCTTCCCTCCTTCCTTCCCTCCTTCCTTCCCTCTTTCCTTCCCTCCTTCCTTCCCTCCTTCCTTCCCTCCTTCCTTCTCTCCTTCCTTCCCATTGAGCGCTTGAGTGCCGCTATTAAGGACGTATAAATGGCCTTTATACCTATTTTTATTTGGTGCACAATGGAAGTGTACGACCACCATCACCATCACCATCCATAACAACAACAACAACAACAACAACAACAACAACAACAACAACAACAACAACAACAACAACAACAGCAGCAGCAACAACAGCAACGGTCGTCTAAAGTCTTCCATGATATTGTTACTATAATAGAAGAACAGCAAGGTGTGTGTGTGTGTGGAGAGGGGGGGGGGAGTAAAATGTCCATGCAGTAGCGTTGTCATTGACTGATTGGAGGAGGTCGATCTTCCTCCTCCTCCTCCTCCTCCTCCTCCTCCTCCTGTAATGTTAATGAGGAAAACAGCAGGACGTGTTAATGAAAGGGTCCCAAGCCGGCTGGAGGGAGGAAAAAAGAGGAAAGTTATGAGCTCCTCCTCCTCCTCCTCCTCCTCCTCCTCCTCCTCCTCCTCCTCCTCCTCCTCCTCCTCCTCCTCGTGAGTCATTGTTCTTGGGTGGAGGCAAGAATCTCCTTCATTATAGCCAACGTGACCCTCCTGGTGATTACGTCCTGGCTAATGCCTCTTCCTTTTATCCTTGTGTTTACCTCCTCTTGATTGTTTACCATCGCCGCCATCTTGTTTGCTTCCTCTTGTTGTGCTTATCGTCTATATTTTGTTTGTATTTTCTTATTTTGTCTGTTTTGTTTACTTTTGTTTACTATATATTTATTATCATTCTTTTGTTTCTTTATATTGTTTGCTTGTCACTTGATTATCTACATTCATTTTTTTGGGGGTGTTCCTACAACAAGGTTTTCTCTTTTTTAAGTAAATAAATTAAATGTAACAATTCAAAAAGTGAAAAGACGTGTGTGGTGAGGCCGGTGTTTTAAGGAGCTGTTTGCTGCCTCGCGCTGCTGGGTGGACTTAATTAAGAAAGACTTCGTGAATGCTTGCCAGGAGTTTCACCTCGACTTTATATAATGTGTTTTTGCTACTTTACTGCACCTCGTAGTAAGTGTTTGGGTGTTTGTTATTGTGTTTTTGTTATATTACATTTCATTACAGTGTGTGTGTGTGTGTGTGTGTGTGTGTGTGTGTGTGTGTGTGTGTGTGTGTGTGTGTGTGTGTGTGTGTGTGTAATAATGATATGATAAACGTAATAATGTTAATAATAATCATAATAATAGTTTCAATAATAATAATATAATTAATAATAATAATAATAGTAAAAATAGTAATGTTAATAATAATAATAATAATAATAATAATAATAATAATAATAATAATAATATAATTATTTGATTTGTTAAAAAGTACGGCAGCCGTCTGATTGAAAATACATAGTTTGTTATAATTGGGTATTCGCTTCAATTAGATATAAACATTGTCTGAGGTAGAATCGAGGTAGATAAATAGTTTTGTTGTTACAGGTAGACGGCTTACAACAAAGTTTGCAATGGAAGCTGGGAAGAAAATAGAGGGAGCAGAGGGATGATTACGTGTTGTTTATGAGAGAGAGAGAGAGAGAGAGAGAGAGAGAGAGAGAGAGAGAGAGAGAGAGAGAGAGAGAGAGAGAGAGAGAGAGAGAGAGAGAGAGAACAGAGAAGACACAACACACACACACACACACAGAGACAGGACATGCAGCCTGGCGGGACACACTTCAGCCGCCGCCTCGCACGCTAATGCACTTTAGTCTCCATCAGAACGTAACAAGACTGGCAAGGGCCGCCGCGCTGAGAACACTCAGCGCCGCGGCCTTGCATCTCAAAGTGCCGATCGCGATATTTTCACACCCTGGATTTGATATTAAGACAATTTATTTGAAATGTTAAAACCCTGATTTTTGATATTCAAATGTTCAAATATATCATAATTATTGTTGTTTGAAACTTATTTCTATTGCGGTCTTGTATTATTGGTGAAAGTTTTCCATAATTTTTTTTATTAAAGTGTAATACAAATGTTATCAGATGGTTCGTGTAATTTTCTTTACTTTGAACATTTTAGTGTTTTATGATATGTATAAATTGTAAAAACTTCTTTTATCAATATTTATTTATTATCTTTTCATAGATGGTAATTTTGCACCTTATAGAGAATGTGGCTTGGAGGTAATTTATTGCTGCACTTTAAGTCTGGATTATTTAATGGTGTCAGAACCTACACAAAGGCAACCTAAGGACCATTATTCTCCAGCACGACGTTCCCTTTCCTCCCCATTACACACTGCAATTAATCATCCTTACAAATTGCTCTTTTAATCTTTACAATTTCGAGGATGACCAACTTCGTCACGTCCAATCAGGATTAAGTAGGAAGCTCTTTTTCATGTTGCGTCGTGTTGTCGTTACGGTCGATGCTCAGCTCCATCAACCTTCCTTAATCAACCGTAAACTCACCTTTGGTCGTCTGTAATCACCTTGATACCTTCTGCCTACGTCACACGCCTCCTCCTGTACCACTTTAACATTTTAGAATCAGAATATAGTGTTATTAGTTCCTATTAGTATGAAAATAAACGAGCGAACAAAGGAAACTGTATAACCATATATTAGTCTTATTTCTTGTTATATTGTTTACCTTCAAAGATGTTTCAGTAATTATTCTGATTTAGATTACACAACAAGTCCATTGGTGGTAAGAGGTGCTGTAGTCAAACAAATGTCTTGCCACACCGCCACATGCATCCGTTGTTTGCACCTAAACACTCCCCAGAGTTTCTTGATCCCAGCTCAGGCACGTTGGCCTTGCGCCTCCTGACTCCAAATTCTTTTGTCTGACGCAAAGCCATTTCACGGGATATATCACTTCATTTTAAGTTTTATTGTGTAGTTCAGGTCCGCGAAGTTTAGCAACCTTCTTTAATTAGTTGTAATGCTCTAATGTTCCTGGCCGGCCGCGTGTGGAAGGAAAATGAAGAAACAGAATTGCGTGTTACGAGCAAGTATGTTCTTGTTTGAAATTCAGATTTAGTTATCTCTATTGCGTAAAGCAGTTATTATCAATTGAATTTTTTTGTGTTTAGTGGCCTACTTGAAATATTTTTACATATTCCATGTTGCGCTGTAATTAATATTTTTGCTGTCACTGTAATGTTATATAAAAACGGTCAGTGAACTCCCTAACTAATACGGAGTTTATTACAATCCATTTGCGTAATGCCACAGTGATACGTGCAGTGTAGGTATAAAATGCGTTATACTTAGGAAAGAACGCGATATTACGCTTACGTTAACATAACAAAATATTGCCTTGTTGCTGTTCTATTGTGTTGTTATTGCTGGTTGCGCTTTTTTTGCATTTGTTGGTGTCGTGAGTGGAGGGTAAAGATGGTTGGTTCTTGGCAGTGTGGTGGCGTGGCGGCGTCCTGGAGTGGCCATGTGATAAGCTTAGCAGCGTGTTTGCACGGTTGAATACGGTCGTGGTTGCGTACAAGTATGGCGGCGTGCTTACAAGGTGCAGGGCTGGCTTAGTGGCGTCGTGTTCCCATGGGTGTGTGGGAGCATTCTGATGTGGTGCTTCCTGGCTGGCTGACGTGCTGGTGTAACAGTGCTGGCGTGGCTTAGTGTTGGGGTGTGGCGGCGCGTTGGTATGTCCTTGTTTTGACTTGGCCTTGTGTGTGAATGCATGCGTGTGTGCGTGCGTAGCGAGGTGCTGGTGTAACAATGCGATTGAGAAGGTCTAGGGATTTTAAGAAGTGAGGAAGGCAGGAGGGATTGGTGTTTCTGTATCTTTGGTGCATTCCTCCCCCCAAATTTTTTTTTTTCTACGCGATTAGCGAGTAAAAAAGATAAATAGAAAAGTTGAATTAAGATTTTAAACTAGAGAGTCATTCAGAAGAGCGTAAGTACTTCAGCCGCCGAGTCATGAATATTTCCTGACCTTGACCTTGGATTTTGACCTTTAAAGAATTAATGGATTGTCATGTTGGTGAATTTTTGCGAAATTTTTATACTTTTTAATGGTTTATGAATTTATTTTAATCCTGTAGGTCGGCAGCCAGTTTGGAGCCGAGCACGATAAAGATAACGTCCAATGGAAATACTAATGGCAACGTTTAATTTGAGGACATTTAGGTTAATGGGTCATGTTGATAAAGGGTTCTTGGTGTTGTCAGGACGTTACTCATTCCAACAAATAGGCAAACAGACAGACAAACAAGCAAAGTGAAAACCTAACCTCTCGTTCCATTTGATTAGAGGAGATAATTATTATATGAGTATTGATAATCTCTTCTGTCGTCTGCCTGTCGCCCTTAACACTGAATTGGGACGTGCGGTGGACGCATCCTCTACCTTGTTACTTCAAAGTGCGTGTCATGTGTGATCTTTTTGGCGTGTCCTGACCTTGATACTAGAAGAAAGGAAAGAGAAAATCCTACTCTTGTATTCATTTCACTCGCACACGTAACAGTCACTTGTTAATGATTTTCCGCAACAGATGATTGTGTTACCGAATGGCAGCACTATTACTGTGATCAAGTCATGTATATGCACTGGTCCCCCGCCATCCCTTTTCTCCCTTTACTCTCCCCTCCCCTTCCCGCCATCATCATTAGGGCACCTGCCGTGATGGGATCAGGTATAAACGAACCTGTCTGTCGCTGCCACACGAGCCTCGCCTAATAGACAAGTCAGTAAAAAATATACATACATATATTGTAATAATTGCCAACCCGCTGGACAAGCTTGACGTCCGTAAAGCTCAAATAATAGTTAATAGTATATGGGTAGTTATAGTTTTTCCATCTTGTTATGCTTACACAACAAACTGCAACAGAAAAAAGTGTGAAAGTGTTGACAGCAAAGTACTTAGTGCGTACGAGTAAAAGAGTTTAGCATTCAGTGGACGGTTTAGTGAAGGTGTTATATTTTTTTGTCACCACAGTTTATACCGCGCGACACTCATGAAAATATAGTGATATATGTTGACAGAAATATTATCGAAGGAAAATTGCTGAAATAAAAATAATAATAATAATAATAAAAATAATGGTAATTACAGCTGAAGAAAATAACGTAATGAAATGATAAAAGCAAACAAATATGACCTGCCGGTGATGAATAGTTTTATAGAGCTTATAAATAAACACCTTTAGTTAATACTCCATTACAAAATAAGTCGAGTCGTTTTATATCAACACTATGGCTTCGGGATAATTTTTGATGTATAGCAAATCCGTCTCTAAACGCAGAGTATTTTATGGTCAGTTTATGAATGCAATATTTCTGGTTATGTTAATGAACAGAAATATTTCCTCTGCACATAAATTTTTTTTTTTTCCGGTGACGCGAACACAAGGTGAAACACGATCCGTTGGTTGTCATTAATGGCTCTCTCTCTCTCTCTCTCTCTCTCTCTCTCTCTCTCTCTCTCTCTCTCTCTCTCTCTCTCTCTCTCTCTCTCTCTCTCTCTCTCTCTCTCTCTCTCTCTCTCTCTCTCTCTCTCTCTCTCTCTCACATTCTCTCTTTGTCTCTAAACACACACACACACACACACACACACACACACACACACACACACACACACACACACACACACACACACACACACACACACACACATACACACTCTAACTCTGATCCCATTAATGTTTCCAGCTGTGTTCTGTATAAAACACTACACTTACTCGTTCGCACTAAATTGCTTTCGTACAGCTTTTCAGAAAGTAATAGAAGTGGTGACCATTAATCTGATTGTTTTGCTATACATATTGTGTTAAAATATGTTTGGCCTATTACAAGGAGGCAAAGACTGGCTCACTTGCATGCCTCCATTCTAGTTTGTATTTTTTCTTTTATAATCTCTCACATTTTTTTTCTCTTTTTCTCTTTTCTCTTTTCTCTCTTTCTCTTTGTCTCTCTTTCTCTTTCTCTTTTTCTCTTACTCTCTCTCAGCCAGAACTCTACACACACATTTCCACGCAAACACAGGTGACTCTTGTAACTAATCTCCTTCTGTCCTCTGAAAAGCCTAGTCAGTTCCGGGTCTTTGAATAATATGTTTTCTTTTTCTTTAATTACTGAAAGGGAAGCCAATAACAATACGAACCTTTCTGATACTGAACTGAAAAATTGTGAATCATGTCAAAAATGCATTAAGGTATTATGGTTCTCTGCGGACTTTTTATCGATATGAGGTACATACACCGACGTATTTGAATGTAGGTGAATATACAACCCTATCACCTTGACTCTCGCTCTCTCTCGCTCTCTCTTTTTTTTTCTCTCTCTTTTTTTTTCTCTCTTTCACTTACAGCCTCTCTTTCCTTCTGCAGTCCTGTTCAAGCAAGATATTTAGATTCCAACTTTCGTTTCCTTTCTTTTCATCCTATGCATTGCAGGACGAAATTGCCAGAATCCCTGCAAATTTTAAGCCTAAATTTGCTCTTTTTACGTGTGTGTGGGAAGCGATAGTGATTTTTTTCTTCTCTTGTATATCCCGAGGCTGTGTTACGCGGCTTCGTTTGATAAGAAAATACGATACAAAAATGCAACGCTTCCACCTACGTGTGTACATAGTTTGTCATTAAGATGTGAAGTGATCATCTAAAACCTGAAATTAAAACTATTTTCAAAGTCAATTCCTCTCACCTCCTTCCTTTGCACTTATTATTTTCTTTTCATCCACCACCATCTCCCTTCCCTTCCTCTTTCCCTCTCCCTCCCTCCTTTGTTTCCCATTGTTCTCTACTGTTCCACTGAATCCTCTCTTCCTTTCCTTTGCTCCTCCCTCACCGTTCTCTCCTTCAGACTGAGGCCAAGAGAGTACACGGAGTAGTAATCACGTCTCGAATTTTAAACAAGGATTATAAATAGAAAAGAATTGCGATGTGTATTGTAGTGAAAAGAGAAAAGGAAATGTCAGAGAGAGAGAGAGAGAGAGAGAGAGAGAGAGAGAGAGAGAGAGAGAGAGAGAGAGAGAGAGAGAGAGAGAGAGAGAGAGAGAGAGAGAGAGATGGACAGAAACCACAGACAGAAGCAGTCGCCCCCTTTACCCCTCCTCTCTCTCACACAGTCATACACACACACACCCACACACACACACACACACACCCCACACCCCCCCACCCCCACCCCACACACACACACACACACACATGGCTGCAGACATTAGAACTTTTTTATTAATATTCAAGACTTGCATTATAAAACCTCATGAGACAGAGGGAACGAGACACCGCTCACCCGGGATTCTCTTCACAAAAAACATGCCAATTATCCACCTACAGTATGATATGAATTACCTTCCTGTTTCCTCTCTCTCCCACTCCTTAAGGCTGCCTCTTACTTGTCCTTGAGAGTAAAGACATTTTTGTTCATCAGTGTGAAGAGGCAGCGGCAGTCAGCTTAATGTTATAAGTTTACTTTAGTCACGTTTTGCCTCTTACAGTTATTATGAAAGATTTCTATTAAGGTCACGTTGACGTCTTGATACATTAGAGTAATTTAGTTGAAAAAGTGATGATAATGTTCTTTACCTTCATGTGTTTTAAAAAGAGTTTAGCAGCATCTCACAACTCTCCATTAAGGATTTGAAAACTCATTTCCATCAGGGTTTGACAGTTTACTCGCCCCATATTTGTTTTCGAAAATATTTGAATGATGTAAACATGATTAATTTCCAATATATGCATCAAAGCACTTCATCAACCTTCGGAAAACGTTGTAATTAAGCCTAGTCATCTTTGCTTTTTCATGACTTTTTTACTGTTGATATAAGGGAGAAGGAAGTAACATTAGATTTTGAATTTATTCCCCTTTGAAAAATCTATAATGTTCCAACAGCGTTTTCTTTTTTAGGCTTGATGCGGCTCCCTTTCTGAAGGAGTTGAAAGCATAGACGGAAGGCTGAAAAGCTGCATTTTACATTTTACAACACATCTAAACCCGCCTTTCATGATAAGGCTTATTTTCTATAACTTCTATTCAATAAGTGCTGCGACGGTTCATTACTTTACATTTTCCAATTACATCCTGATTAATTTTCTACCCACTACTTACTACTCTACCAATATCTTAATAGGATCTCGAATATAACCAATTACATGGATCGGCTGAGTTGGCAGAAGTGGCCTGTGTGAGCTGCTGGGCGGGAGCTGGGAAGGGTAGACGATTGGTGGGGGGGGGGAGAGGGGCGGTCGAGTAGCCAAGGATGATATGATAGTGAAGTGAATTGTACTTTCTAGGCGGAAGGTGATGTGGTTTTGAAAGTGGTGAAGGGTGTAGATAGTAGTTTACTGGTTGGCTTTTAGTGAGTGGATCGACGAGGATGAGGAAATAAATTTTGAGTGGGTAACATGAATGAAGGACTTGTGGTAGACGGGCGGTGGAGGATCAGAGGCGGGCGTGAGTGATGTTACGTTCAAATGAGACGGATAATTTGCAGGGAGTGAGATTGAATGTGTGTGTGTGTGTGTGTGTGTGTGTGTGTGTGTGTGTGTGTGTGTGTGTGTGTGTGTGTGTGTGTGTGTGTTGTCAGTGAGCGCGTTTATTATGTAGAAATATTTATACCGCTCGAGTATTGTTGACTACTAAATAAATTACCTTTGGAATGAAAACATACATCACGAGTGAGCTGTTTGTATTGAAGTAAAACTCGACAGCATTGTATCAGTAACGTAAATTTGAGTAACGTACCTCCCGGCTCAGGTGTGTGCGAGGGAAACGCTTGCAGGTCCCGTACTGAAACGATAACATGCACAATAATAATAATAATAATAATAATAATAATAATAATAATAATAATAATAATAATTAAATAAGTGATAATGATAATTTTCATAATAATAATAATAATAATAATAATAACAATAATAATAAATAAAAAAAAATAATAATGTTGATAATGATGATGATAATGATGTAATGATCATGATGTTAATAATAATAATAATAATAATAATAATAATAATAATGTTTATATTGTGTTTTTTCTATGCCTTAAAACAACAGTAT
>JAPQNM010000047.1:9620159-9622659 GCA_029783475.1 Metacarcinus magister
AACTATCACCAATGAGTATGGAGCCAGACTCATCACAAACCTTGTCTTCCAGTACCTGGAACCTATATCTCGTCACTACACTAGTATAACTAACACCTGCCTCTACCTTACCCCCTTTTTCTAACACGTTGGAAGCCATATTTCTCATCTAATTTACTCTCTCTTACTTAGAAGAAAGACGAAAACAAAGGGAAACACTACAATGAAAAAATTGAAAACATAATGATAAGATTGAAAAAAAATTAACATGACAAGGATGATTATAATAAAGAGGATGAAGAGAGGATGAAAGCAAATGAAATGAAAAGAAGGTGAAGGGAGAACGATAATCATGCACAGGAGAAAGAATAAAAGGAAATCAGTGATGTTAAAAAGGTTAAATTGTGCCAGAAATAAGAAGGGGAAGAAGAGAACTGCGACACGAAGGCAATAAATGGAAAAATAGTGCAGCAGGGAACCAAATCGTCCATAATGAGAGAGAGAGAGAGAGAGAGAGAGAGAGAGAGAGAGAGAGAGAGAGAGAGAGAGAGAGAGAGAGAGAGAGAGAGAGAGAGAGAGAGAGAGAGATTGGCCACGGATATCGTAATTATAAGCTTACATATACATAATTATTTGTTTATGATTTTTAAAAAGTAGCCTGAAAAATATATCTATATATATAATGATGAATATGAAAACATCATGCACCTATTCCAGTAATGGTGAGCATTAAATTAATGAAAACATAGACGATGTTATGTTTTAATTCGTTTAGGTCAGTTAAAAGCATTTATAATGGAAATGGAATCCAGAGCTGTATCATTAATCAATGTATACTTTCCAGCTGGTGTCTAAAGTAAGATGCAATATTATGCATTAGATTGGAACGATGATTCAAGTTAAACTGATAGATAGATCATTGCATCCATCCATCCATCCATCCATCCATCCATCCATCCATCCATCTATCCATCCATCCATGCGTCCATCCATCCATCCATGCTTCCATCCATCCATCCATCCATCCATCCATCCATCCATCCATATATCCATCCATCCATCCATCCATGCGTCCATCCATCCATCCATCCACCCATCAATCCATCCATCCATTCATCCATCCATCCATCCATGCTTCTATCCATCCATACATCCATCCATCCATCCATCCATCCATCCATCCATGCGTCCATCCATCCATCCATCCACCCATCAATCCATCCATTCATCCATCCATCCATCCATCCATCCATCCATCCATGCGTCCATCTATCCATCCATCCATCCATCCATCCATCCATCCATCCATCCATCCACCCACCCATCCATCCATTCATCCATCCATCCATCCATCCATCCATGCGTCCATCTATCCATCCATCCATCCATCCATCCATCCACCCACCCATCCATCCATTCATTCATCCATCCATCCATCCATCCATGCGTCCATCTATCCATCCATCCATCCATCCACCCACCCACCCACCCATCCATCCATTCATCCATCCATCCATCCATCCATCCATCCATGCGTCCATCTATCCATCCATCCATCCATCCATCCATCCATGCGTCCATGTGCCCATGCATGCATGCATGTATACATACATACATACATACATACATACTTACATAAATAGATAGACACATACATACATACATACATACATACATACATACATATACACTTAGATTAGTTAGAGACTTACATTAAGGAAAAATAGAAGATGAATAAATAAATGAAAGAGAAATTCATTTTTAAATTATTATTTTTATATATTTAATTAGTTTTGTGTGTTGTAAAAAAGATGCACGTTTTTAATTTCTAATAATGTTAAGAGTTGGATGAACAAAGACGCAATTGATTGAAAAAAAGTATTTCTTCTTTGTCAGCATCATAAACATATTCAGAATGGAACTGGAAACAAAACTGTAAATAATCGCAGACTTGTCGGTACAAACCATTGCCATGCGTCAAAGATGAACTATACACAAACATACCAATGAAAACCAAGATAATAGGAAATGTTACGGAATGGCTTCCTTGTCATGTTCTTCACCTTAGTCTCTCCGTAACACTGTGAGCGGATGTGTAAGTGTTCTGAAGGATAGCAGCAACACGCTTCCACTAGCCCGCCACAGCCTTCTAACTAACTTCCACTACCCTCCCACAACTTACTCGCCTCCACCTCGATGCTCTGCTCACACATAATATCACTCTTCGTCCAAAAAGCAATAGCAACGATAACGCCAAATTTAAAATGCTAATATATTTCATCTCTATATCTCTTCCCTCCTACCCATTTATAAAAGTAAAAGTAAAGTAAATAAATTGATAAAACACAACACACGTACAGTAACTTATTAAACGATGAGTCAGCTTGAATCCCGTCTGTGTCTGGCTACGTAACATGGATTCACGTCCACGTCCGCGGTGGTACGGAGAACAACGTACTATTAAAGGTAAACACGCAGCTGATGAAGGACAGTATCTTCCTGAATAGAACCAAATACCTGA
>JAPQNM010000047.1:9625159-9640159 GCA_029783475.1 Metacarcinus magister
CGACACACGGGCCACGACCCATCAGCCTCATGCTGCATCGCCACGTTTGTCCATGTTAACGTTTCCTGAAGTTTTAATTTCTTGTCATGGTTACCGTGTTTATTTGTGTTAATCTTATATGGAATTATTCAATGAGAAAAACAATCTAAATACAATAACACTTTGCCAAGTTTGAGGTGATGTTTCTTGAAATACTTGATCCTGAAAACGAGTTACAATGATCAAAGAGACGATCATTTAGTAGATGGAAATTTTGTTTTTATTGTGTTCTTAGTATTGTGGAGTTTGTGCCAAGTATCTATTCACCAATTTATGTTTTTTTTAAAGCATGTATTATGTCAAGAATTTCAACAAACAATAATAGTCATAACTGCTCCACGTGACTTGTCGATAGTGACTGTGACGTTCCCATAACTACGAGGAATGATAAATAAATGCTCGACTCACAGCGTTGCAATGTCTAGTTAAATGTCATATTTTTGGATAGTAGCGAGTGAAACAATTTGTAAAGGAATGCCTTCGTTAAGAGAACAGGAATTTTCATTTTTGACGAATTCTTTGTGGAAGCAGATGAAATATGACCTGAAGGATTTAATGTATTAATACTCGTGTGATGGAAGCCAAGCCGTGCCTCGTCCTGGTCTGCTTCCTTCTCGTGCTTTACTTGCCATTAACGTGCACGCCAATAGTATCCTTATGCATCATGATAATTACCTACGACTTATGAATCATGTCACCGCTGCGAGTCTTTTCTTAGTAAAGCCATTATGGAGCATTAAGTAATTTACCAAGAAGGAGACGTGACTCGTGCCACCTTGAGCTGCAGGCGGTGAAGCAGCAATATAAACTACATTCTCTGCAAGATGGAAAACAACAGGTGGGCAATTGTGATCCATAACTTAGCTCGGGGCTCATGTGGTGGTGGTGTGGTAGTGGTGGTGTTGTGGTAGTGGTGGTGGTGTGAAAAGGTTCCCAGAATATTCCATGCACGGGCGGGGCAGGCGGTGGGCGGGCGAAGCTGTTTTGCTAGCCTGTAATTATAGTAGTGAGGAAAATTGTGTTTCGACGTCACGCGAGTCTGTGTTGCGGTGTCTTTAGTGTTATGTTTCTCCAGAGTTCCTTTTATTAACATGTCTTGGGTAGCGATTTTCTCCTCGCCTTATGTGTTCCGCCGAGTCTTCCTTTATTACTGTTCTGGTCTGATGCCTCGGTGTTATTCTTTCTGCGTCGTGTGCTGTCGCGTAATGTGTCGTGTTATGTTATGTTATGTTATGTGGTGCTGTGAATTGTGTGTGTGAAAAAGAACTTAAATCACCAAAACATAGACATCACACACCTTCATCCATTGTGCTGAGACTGTGCACATCACATCCCTCTAACCCTCCTCACACCCATTTGTTCCTCACCCCTTTGGAGCACCTCACCTGCCACCCTCACGCGTCCACACCTTTAATTAACACTTGGTACATACCTGATCTGACCTAACGCAATCCTCAGCCAACAAGTTACGTTCTGACATCTAATTAACGGCGACGCTGCGGCTGTCTTCTGCCCGGCAAGTCATTACAGATGAGAGAGAGAGAGAGAGAGAGAGAGAGAGAGAGAGAGAGAGAGAGAGAGAGAGAGAGTGAGAGTGAGAGTAAGAGAGAGAGTGAGATTGACTGAGAGTGAGAGAGAGAGAATAAAGCACTTGAAAAAGGGTATATCTTTTATCTTTTACCCATGGCGCGGTAGGCTTCAGGGAGACCTTAGATGGTTGGCCTCCGCCCGTTAGTAGCGCGGGTTAGATTTTTTAAGTGACGCCTTGTTTCTTCTTATTGATAGGCTCATGCTGCCAGTGGAAGCTCCTCGCGCATATAACGTTGCAGTCCCGAACTTTATTTATAGACACAATCAAGGAACACGTTTGCTATATTACCTGCAATGTCTTCTGGTCTCCTAGTCTCCACCTTACTAAGTCTTCATTCCGTAATCTTCAATAGGTCATAAGTTTCCACTCTCCTTAGCGCCACAAGAGCCATTTCTCCAACCATATACCACGGCATCTTAGTCTGTCTCACCTCCTTACCGCTCTGCCCTTCTTAGTAGTTTATGTTGTTTGCTGAGGTCCCACAGCCTTCTGCTCTACATTGTCCTCGGTTTCTATAGTCCGCCAGAGCCTTGAAGCCCCTTAGTTCCCTTAGTTTACTGCCCTATACACTCTCCACCTGGTAGCTCTCTCTCAAGTGGAATAGTAATCACGCACATTACGATGGCGTGTTGAATTGTCATGTTTTTTAAGGGGACCCAAATGAGACCCGCGCTACCAGCCGTGCATCTCTTGACACGAAGCCACACAGGAAGAGCTGCGAGTAATGGTTTCTCTTTACGAGGTTATTACTAGACCAGATCGAGGCTTCAACTCAGGTGTTAAGAATAGAGAACCACCCACACCTACCACCCCTACCACCGCCCCAACATTACCGTTAAGATACTTTTTTATTGCGCGGGTGGAATGTGATCGTAAATTTTTAGGTTTTGTTATGAAAGTGGAAAATATCGTTAATTTGGATCAAGGGTATGCTTTTTTTTTTATTAATGTTTTTCATCAATCACAGAAGAAGAATCACCGGTCGCTTGTTATTGGACATTGATAGTTTGTGTGCTTGTGCCTCCCAGCTTGTCCTCCTCCTCCTCCTCCTCCTCCTCCTCCTCCTCCTCCTCCCCTCCTCCTCCTCCTCCTCCTCCTCCTCCTCCTCCTCTTGCATTTCCTCTCCATCCCATTCACACCCTTTCATTTTTTCAATTTGGATTCCCTTGCTGTCAATGTATATATTCTCTCTTTGCATCAGATAGTCGGTGTGTGCGTATGCAATGTTTATTTTCTCATTTATCTTTCCAACTATCTCTTATCTCATGTTGCTGTTTTTTTTTTCCTTTTTTGTCTTTTCTATTCCATTTTCGCTTCCTCCTCCTCCTCCTCCTCCTCCTCCTCCTCCTCCTCCTCCTCCTCCTCCTCCTCCTCCTCCTCCTCCTCCTCCTCCTTTCGGATCCTACTTGTTAATGGAGCGAGTAATGGTTCTGCCTGAGCGAGTTAGTTCCGATCACAGGAGACTCAGGGACACCGGAAGACCACGATGAACGCTCTCTCTCTCTCTCTCTCTCTCTCTCTCTCTCTCTCTCTCTCTCTCTCTCTCTCTCTCTCTCTCTCTCTCTCTCTCTCTCTCTCTCTCTCTCTCTCTCTCTCTCTCACTTAATCTCGCTGATTCGTGTCTTATCTTTACTTCCAATAGTTTTACATTGAAATAAGTAAAATTTCTTTCAGCAGAATATATTGATGCATCTCAGTGATCTCAAGCTTATCTATCTTTCAACCCTTTTTTTATAATTCTTTGTCCTCTTATGTTTAGTTTATTTTCTATTTTTAGAAGGATTATTATTCGCTTTTTCTTGAGTATTCATTAAAAGTTTTCATCCTTCTCTTTTTCTTTTTCTTCACACTCTCTAAAACATCTCAAATCTTATCGTATATCAATCACACTTTGAATTATTTGTTTTATCTATCTATCTCTCTCTCATACAAACACATACAGACCAACACATCCACATCCACATCCTCGTCTCTTAATGACTCGTCCTTCCCACCGTCATCCACTTCCAATCAATACTTCCCCGCTAATCATGTTAATAGCATGTTCTGCCTCTATTGGTCCTGCATCCCTCTACCCTCTACCTTCCGCCAACCCTCTCTCCCTCCCTCCCTCCTTGCCCACCGCGTGTCTAGTCCCTTTCAGTCGGTCGCTACTGACTCTGCTGCAGATTGTTTTTTGAAGTGCAACGTTAGCCTGAAATTCGGGTCAAAGTTTTGTTGTCGATGTTATGTAGATGTTACGAGATTCCACCGTACTGACGCTGATTATTCTTTGCATGTGTGTGTGTTTTCCTGTTTTCTTGTGTGTGTTTTGGTTGTTCTGAGAGAGAGAGAGAGAGAGAGAGAGAGAGAGAGAGAGAGAGAGAGAGAGAGAGAGAGAGAGAGAGAGAGAGAGAGAGTTGTTACTGTTGCTTTATATTTAAGATCGCATATATTTTATTTTCGCCTTGCAATTTTTGTCTGAAAGCCTCTGTTCTATCTTTTAATCTTCTCCTGTTCTCTATATTTTGTTATTTGTATATTGTGTGCCTTTTAAAACAACAGTGTCGCTTGCCTATTGCTTCATGTTTTTTTTATCTAGTAGCTGCGTATAGTTCAAGCATTTGTCATTTTTGTGTATATTCTGTATGACAAAAAGTGCATTGTTGTACATTTCATTTTGTTGTTTTCATTTGCACGTTTCCTTTGTATCGTAACGTCAGGCATGCGTAAATATTTTTTTCTCCTGCTGTATGTTGTAGAATTCTATGTCTGTGAAATGTGTTGTGCGTCAAGGTTGTGGCGTTTCAGGTTAATAAAGGAAGGTGAAGATTTAAGAGTACTGATCAATGGTTAATGGTACGGCTCATAGCTCAAGGCGTGGCGAAGAGAGAGAGAGAGAGAGAGAGAGAGAGAGAGAGAGAGAGAGAGAGAGAGAGAGAGAGAGAGAGAGAGAGAGAGACTGAGAGAGACTGTTCATTCCATTTTACAGATTGATATATTAAGAAAAAATCTGGAGTAAATATTGGCAGAAAACAAAGAAAACGAAGAAAAAAAATAAAAGAAACACACAGTACACTCTATTTGATTCCTTGTGTGTGTGTGTGTGTGTGTGTGTGTGTGTGTGTGTGTGTGTGTGTGTGTGTGTGTGTGTGTGTGTGTGTATGTGTATGTATGTATGTATGTATGTGTGTTCTATGACCCTAATGAATACCTGCTGGAGGTGCCATTTTACCTCCAGTGTTTTCCAATATCGGGGTAATGGTTTTATAATGACCCGGTGAAGGTTTATGGTCGTCAGGAAATGATTCAGTTGTAAATTTAAGGCAAAGAATGGGGTGGGCGGTGTGAGGAAATTGTTATGTATCTAAAGTGCCTAAGAAATGTTTGGAATATATATGAAAAATTTGGTATAGTGATAGAAGTATTATGTGTTGATTGAAGTATATGTGTAGTGTACTTAGGTAATAATAATGATAATAATAGTAATAAGTAAATTCTGTAGTAGACTGACGTTTCCTTCACAATAATGAGACAATTTAATATTCTGGAACTCTGCTGTTATTAAATAGTTTCCTGTTTTATGGGATGAAAAATTAAAGGTTAAGTATGTGATGAAAAACACGAAAAATGCGCATTTCCATAAAATATTGCAGAATTTTTCACACTTCAATTACGTAGAGTTGCTTTTTTATACCTGGATGCACTTTTAACTCTAACCTTATTTCCACATCAACTCTTTTATATTAGACGAGAAAATAAATGATAGAATGAATATAACAACAGTACATATACAGTGTCCAATGCATCACCAAAGTTACTGAGACGTAATACAACTTTCCATGACAAGTTAACATAAAATATTTGTAAAACTATATATGGTTTACAGAATCCGTGTTACAGAATAATTTAATAACAACGAAACAATAGTACTAGGCGCGCAAGGAGAGTAATTTAATCCCCCGCCATTATCCCACGAAGCTGTCTGTGGCCACGTTGCAGAATATTACGTGAATGATTCTGAATCCTAATTAAAACCATCGAGTAGCATCGGAAAACCAGCCACGCGTGAGGCTTCTGTCAGAAATTATTTTTGCTTCGCCAACTCTATTCCAGCGACTGCCTTGTGCTGGGGAATATTGCGGCAAATTATTCTGGACTTCAATTAGGTGAGGATTAGGTATTCACGGGACGTCTTAGAGGAGTGGCAGTTCATTCCATAGCGAGGGAGGGGCAGAGGGAGAGGTGGCGGGGAAGAAAGGCTGAGGAATGAGAAAGGAATGAGTGACTGATGGAGGATTTGTGGGTTATTTTCTTTCCTTTCCCAAAAATCTACTTCTCTAGCCAACCACTCCCTCACTGGTAGTCTTATGTATCTCTATCTTCTATTCTTTCTTTTCCTTGCTTATTCTCTCATCTCCCTTTTCCATTATTATTTATCTCTCCTCCTCTCCCAGTTTCTCACCCTCCTCACACCCTCCTCACCCTCGTTCATGTGCATCGGATATTTGCTGTTTAACTTCAACTTTTCTTCTTGGTTTATGAGCGTTGATTTTTCCTCTTTCCCCTCATCCATTTTTAATCCTCGTTTGTTCTATCTTGATCGCATTAATGATCTTGTCTTTGAGAGGAAATGAAGTGAATTATCGTTATTACTTTTTTTCCATCATCATCATCATTATATTCATCAGCATCATCATTATAATTAAAGGAAATTGGATACACTAGATACTGTTATACTGTTATCTATTCAAACAGACAATCTCTTTTAACTTTACTGTTTTCGGTCATTTCATCTTCCATGCTTTGTAAAACTTGCGCTGCAGACCCATGGAACGCTGTAGTGTTTGGCCGAGACTCAGTGAAACAGGAGAAGTGCGTGTGGCGCGTACATTGGCAAGTTGAATGGACATTTTGACCTTTTATTACCTTGTCTATATGGCCTTTCACTGCGATTATTTTTACTGTTTTACCCTTGACATTTGACTGACACTACCTTAAATAGATTCCTTGCTATTTATGTAGGGTTAAAGAGCTTGTAGTAATAGCAGTATATTGTAGTAGTTGTAGTAGCAGTAGTAGTAGTAGTAGTAGTAGTAGTAGTAGTAGTAGTGGTGGTAGTAGTAGTAGTAGTAGTAGTAGTAGTAGTAGCAGCAGGAGCAGCAGTAGTAGAAATAGAAAATGAGGTGCAATTTTCCCTGCATCTCCTTTACTACCTCTTGCACTTCCAGTCTTGTTCCCTCCCAAGTGTAACAATCTCAGTCTATTTATCCTGCTTTACATGCTGCACTATCTCACAAAACTCTGCTCATCTCTTTCTCACAGCATCATTCTCAATCAACGTCTTGAAATATTCTGGTTTGACCTTTTCTTCTTTCTCAGACGTTCCCTTATGTATCCTTTATACCTCCTCCTTCTAAAGTACTTTCTTATTCGTTTAAATATTTTCAGTCAGCCTTCTAGCACGCCTCTTATCAATCCTCACTTTAACATCACACACAACCCTTTTCACTCGGTTTCTCTTCTCTATCTCTCTTACGACACTTCATCTTTCCTCTGCTGCCACACTTCTTCACACTACCACCACACACCTTTGCTGCCCAACCCAAAACAACACTCTTAAACAGCTGCCATTCGCCCTCCAGGTTACCATTCTATTTCACAAGGTATCTAGCTCTCGGAAACACAATTTTTTTTAGGAATTCGTGGGATGAGTGAGGTGGAATATTTTAGGGAAGTGTGGCAAGGTTTATGTTGTATGCAAAAGGAGGCATGAAATGATGATGGGAAATGTTGGGGAGTGTTGAAAGGTCAAAGACGAGGAAAAAGCCAGGAGAAGTTAGGTCAAGGAGATGAAGTGACGCACATAATATTCACGCTTCAGCTACAGATGTATTTATGTTTATTCTCACTTTTATTTTCTCTCTATCTCTCTCTCCTTTTTTTTTTCTCTCTCTCACTCTCTCTCTCTTTGTCCTCATCTTTTCTCTTCTTTCCTCATCTTTCTTCTTTTACTTTGTTTTCTACTTCATTCTCCCCTCTCTCTTTTCTTCTTTCTCCTCCTCCTCCTCCTCCTCCTCCTCCTCCTCCTCCTCCTCCTCCTCCTCCTCCTCCTTTTAACTTGCATGAACCGTCTAATTCAGTCATAATCCTTGTTGATCACCCAGTTTGATCTTCTGTGCTAGATTCCTTCCTTTCTCCTTTCCTTCCTTCCTTTTCCTTCCTTCCTTCCTTCCTTCTCCTTCTTCTTTCCTTTCTTTCTTTCTTCCTTCTTTTCTGCCTTCCTTCCTTCCTTATATCCTTACATGTGTTTCCTCCCTTTCCTCCCTTTCCTCTCTTTCTTCTTTGATCACGTAGTATAAAAATCTTCTTTAATTCTTCTTTATTCCAGTAGGATTTTTTACCTGACGTAATTTTCTTGGTTTAAAACAGGAGAAATGGTTCACGTTTCATTTAATCATAATGAAGTAAATAGTTTTATCCATTATTCAAGGTGGAGTGAAAATATTGTACCCGAGCTGCATCTTCTACTTTCATTTCGTTATTTTTTTACGTATGTATATATTTATCTCCCTTTGATGGTAAGCAAAAATGTTGATTATTTTTTTGTTAAGAGAATAAGACGAAGCAGGTGATTATGCAAACGTCTGATGATTGGAGATACATTGAACTTCTTGATCAAAGACGAACACTTAATAGATACATTCCAGGGTTTGGGTTTTAAAAGTAATAATACTCGTGCATTTTACCTTCCCTAACCTCTTTAAATCACCCGTAAACACTGGATGTTGTGTGAAATCATACGAAATTACTGTTTTGAAGGAAGAAAAATGACGGAGAGAGGAGGGAGTGAAGGAGGAAGGGAGGGAGGGAGGCAAGAAGGGAGTGAGGAAGGAAGGAGGGAAAGTAGGACAGGGAGTGGGAAGAAAAGGGGTTTAGGTGTTTAGTTTGCTTCAAAAATACAATAGATTGAATTATATCCTTCTCCTAGGTAATTTTCTTCAGTTTATTTTCCATCATTGTTTGCTGAAAGAAAATTGAGACTGTGTATATACATAGTGTTGTTTATTCTTCTAATTAAGATAAACTTTCTTTGTTATATATAAGTAATCTCTTTCCATACTCTTTTTTTTTCTCTTGATCTTTTCTAACACTCACCCTTTCTCTTTTTTTTTATTTTCTTTTTATCTTTTGACTTAATATTGTTTTCTTTTCCTCATCATTTCTACTTTTTTTTTTCTCTCCTCTACTTAGCACTTTTCTTCCTCCCTCCTTTCCTTGTTATCTTTGTTTCAAGTTTTCTCTCATTTTATCTATCTTGACAGTTTTGTTTTCTTTATTTTGTTATGTATTTATTTATAATTTTTCAACTGCCTTGCCATTTAGTGATTCTTTTAAAGTCTGCATTCGTTTGTCTTCTCATTATGGAATCTAGCAAATATTCTCCTCCATTCTGTACGTATTAGTCATTCTTTTTCATCTACTGAGAATTTCATGCATTAATTATTTGCTCGTACTTTAAAAATCATTCTTTGAAGTGTATAAATTAAAGACAGTGTATGTATGTTAATTCAAGCTGGTAAAAAGGAAGATAATGAACAGGAATAAAGAATTATGTAAGCGAGCGAGGAGGTGAGATTATAATGAATGTATCCTTTTATTAGGAAGACGAAGTAATATTATGATTCTCTCTCTCTCTCTCTCTCTCTCTCTCTCTCTCTCTCTCTCTCTCTCTCTCTCTCTCTCTCTCTCTCTCCTCTCTCTCTCTCTCTCTCTCTCTCTCTCTCTCTCTCTCTCTCTCTCTCTCTCTCTGTGTTAGCGGCACAGGTGGCGGTGGGGAAATAAAATGAGTGTGTTGTTGAAGTGTTGGTGTGGCGGCTGAGGACAAGAACAAGTCACCACCACACCACCACCACCACCACCACCACCACCACCACCACCACCACCACCACCACCACCACCACCACAACAACAACAACAACAACAACAACTGCCATAATCTTCCTTTTCCTTCTCCTCTTGCTTAACGTCTTCATCCCTTCCAGTCATTATCACCATCACGAGAGCTTGTAGATATCACGTAGGAGTAAATAGATAAACAGATAGAAAGGTAGATAGATAAATAACATGGTAGGTAAAGATAAATAAATAAAATAACTTACTAGAGGAAATTATATATTTCCCTCACTTTTATTTGAGTGTCCCAAGTCAATGTTGTTAATTGCATTTCCATTTCATGTATTTTTTTACCACATTTCCAGGAAGGTTGTACCGTTTCGTTTAACATTTTTCATTTCCTAAATTCAACTTGTTTTTATTTTTATCCACCTGTGTGCTGTCAGGTGTGTCCACGTGTGTTTAGTGCTGTGTCACGCTTGTTATTCTACTATATGTTCTTCCCTGTTTTTCATATGTTTTATCAGTTCAAGTATTTTGCTACTCTTTCCATGTAGCTTGGTTTTTATGTTTCAAAATTGGGTACGTTTTATCATTTTTCATCAGTTCCACCTTCGTTCCAGTGTGTCAAAAATAGCTTTCGCGTTGTACTTTTTAATCTCTTCCTCTGCTTTCAACGTGTACTGTAGAGTTAGATCAAAATGATGGTGTGTGACGCAAAGCACGAGTTGGTACACGAGAATATTTTTTTTAGATTCAAAAGTGTTGAGAAGGAGGAGGAGTGTGCAGGTGCTGAGGATTGAAAATTGTTCCCAGATGGAGGGAGGATGTCACCTTAATTAGAACGACAGGAAAGAAGTTTGGAGAAAAGTTTATAAAGTTGTTAACGAGGTTGTGAGGTACTGAGTTCTGTTGTGCGTTGCTAGGTGGCGTTAGGTGTTGCGTGGTATTGATAAGTGTCAGAATGTATTTGGAGAGTGTTGAGGAGTAGTCTTAAAGTGTGGACGTGTTAATTACAGCCGATATGTGCTAAAAAGAAGTGTATTGCTTCTCGTGCTGTGCTAAGTGCTGTTCAGTGTGCAAAGAAGCTCAAGAAGTGTTTGATCTGTGTGCTGTTAAAGTTATGTATTCTGACATGGTGTGTAGTGTGCTGTCAGAAAGTGGTGCTGATAGGGGCAGGACGTGGTGTGCTTTGTGGGAGGGTTGGAAGGGCAGCCTGGGAGTAGTGGTTACAATTTTAGTCATGGTGCTGTGGCGTTGTGGCGCTGTGGTGCTGTGGTGCTGTGAGGGCTGCACGGTGGTGAAGGAAACATGAAAATTGTAAAATTAACTCCATCTAAAGGTTATCTTGTGTGTTTCCTCCTCCTCCTCCTCCTCCTCCTCCTCCTCCTCCTCCTCCTCCTCCTCCCTGCCCTTCACACCTTCCTGCGACTCCCCTTCCCTATCTTCAGCCTTGATTTTAATATCCGTTTTCTACGCCTCTTTCACCTCCCTTCGCGTTCCCTTTTATCAATATTCCTCACCTTCCCCTCTATCTCCCTTTGCACGTCTGGCTGCTTCCCTGCTTCTGCTTTTCTCGTTATATCTGCTTTTCTCGTTATTTATAATTTTATTTATTTTTTGCCTTTACGTTTTTCTTATTTTATTTTCTCTCATTTATCTTTATATTAATTTTGTTCGTCCCCTTCCTCGTCCTTGTCCTCGTTCTCCTTCTCGTCCTCCTCCACCACCACCACCACCACCACCACCACCACCACCACCACCACCACCACCACCACCACCACCACCACCACCACCACCACCACTATCTAACCTTTCCATAACTTTCTCACACAAGTCTGTAATCTCCAAGAACATTTCCGCAGCTAAGAAATTAAGACTTGTAATGTGTTTTTTATTTCCTTAATTTACTTCCTAACTACATTTTCTTTCTTTTCTTACGAGAGGATTCAAAGTGGAGGAAGCTTTGATCAAAGATAACTTGTATATATCTTTTTTGTAATTTACCAAAGGAGAAAAGCCTCAGTAATCTGCAGCTTTTGTCTTTTTTAATTCAATTTCAGCTTCTTGAGTAATCAACACACACACACACACACACACACACACACACACACACACACACACACACACACACACACACACACACACACACACCACACATAAACACACACATGAATCAGCATTAATCTTTTTTTACTGAGCACCTCTCTCTCTCTCTCTCTCTCTCTCTCTCTCTCTCTCTCTCTCTCTCTCTCTCTCTCTCTCTCTCTCTCTCTCTCTCTCTCTCTCTCTCTCTCTAGTTATACGTGTTAAGCAACAAAGGGAAGGAACGACTAATTAATTTTATTTTTAACCTTCTGTCCCTGCTGAGCGTCAGTAACACAATGGTAATAATAATAATGATAATAATAATAATAATAATAATAATAATAATAATAATAATAATAATAATAATAAACTGGCCAGTGGTGTCGCTTGAGTCTTGATTGGTAACCTCTGGGCCTCGTGTTTGCATCGCCGTGCCTCGATGCCTCTGTTAAACCCTTGTTGGTGTGTATATTATCCTCTATTTCACCAAGAACTGTCTCCCAGTGTCATAAACTTACTGTTATAAACTTACTCTCTATTACTGCTAAGTTAATTACACATTTGCATAGTGTTTCCATCAAGGTAATTATTATCTTGTTAAAAATAAAGCACAAAGTAGATAAAAGTCAGTGGTGATGAGGTTTGTAACGTGTCGCTTCCCCTGGATTGTCTGCTTTCTGGACCAGTTACTGCTTGGTGCCGTCTTTGTCCTCCTTCAGGGTTTCATTTGCATTCATTTTGACACATATTTCCTTGTGTTTCTCTTCTCTTCAATAGTTACCGAAAGTTATATTGTCTAAAATTAGACATTCGCTCACAACTTTCCGTCTGTCCACACTGATCTTGGGTGTTCGTAGCGGGGAAAAATATGTAATTCCTGTTGGTTTTACGAGAGTGAACCGCTGTCGTTCTTCACACACATCAACACCTGCATTGAATCACAACTTAACATATTCTCTATCGATCGTATGTGGTTGCTTTCTTTGTATGAGCTGGAAGAATGAACCATAAACTTCCTCTGAACTCATTAAAACCACGTCAACCCTGTCTGTACCTGGATGTGACACTGCAAGGCTACTAAACCCTTAATTATATCGCCTTATCTTCCTTTGATATTCCTTGTTCCTATGATTTAAGACATGCAAGTTGGGGAGTCACGGCACTGGCTTTGTTTTTAGGCTTCTAGCAAGGTTACTCCTATTGCTACTCCTCTGTTTGAGAGAGAAAGAGAGAGAATAGAAGAAAGAAAGAAAGATAAATTGAATAGATAGAAAGAAAGAAAGAAAGAGAGAGAGAAAGAGATAGAGAGATAGAGAATGAGAGAAAAAAAATTGATAGAGAGAAAGATAAAGAGAGAGAGAGAAAAAATATACCATACCACCAAAATCTGAAAAAAATGGAATATCCTGTTTTCTGTCGTCACCACTAACTCCTCCTCCTCCTTTTCCTCCTCCTCTTCCTCCTCCCCCTCCTCCTCCTCCTCCTCCTCCTCCTCCTCCTCCTCCTCCTCCTCCTCCTCCCCTCCTCCTCCTCCCCCCCCTCCTCCTCCTCCTCCTCCTCCTCCTCCTCCTCCTCCTCCTCCTCCTCCTCCTCCTCCTCCACAAAAACCCAGATAATTATCTTGCTCAGAAATAGAAATGTCCCACAACCAAAAATCCTTGATATGCTTCGCCTAAAAATGTGACGTCCCTCTAATAGGATAAAAAAGAGAGTCGGCGAGTCAGCGGCGGTTGACTGATTGACTGTCTGGGGCAAAGGGGGCGGTGGGGGGGGGAAAGGGGTCGGTGGTAATACCTTCAGCAATTAAGTCGAAGAGGAGACGTGGCTACCCTGCTCTGTCTCCATACTCTTCCTTCCTTCCCTCAACACAAAGGAACGCTAAGGAAGAACAAACAGCAGTAGGCTTGTTAACTTGCATGAGGTTGTCTTCCATTATCCATTTTTGTTTTTCTTTTTCTTGTGTTTTTCTTGCAGTTTGTGTTTTCTTGTTCTATTTTCTCATCTTTTCCCTTTCCCTTTTCCTTCCTTTCTGCCTGTGTTTCTTTTCCTTAATTCTCTCACCATTCCTGTGTCCTTATTCTTGCCTTTACCTTTCTCTTTCTCTCTATTCTTTTGACCCACTTACTGAGTTTTCCTTCTTATTCTTATTTGTTCACGTGTTTTTCCTTTTTATTTTTGTGCCATTCCCCCTTCTTCCTTTTCCTTCTCTCCCTCTTATTATGTATTTTTTTCTCTTTCTACATTCTCCTTTTTCTCTTTTCTCTCTTTTCCCTCTTATTCCCCACACTATTGTTCCATTTTCTTCACTTGTGTGTGTGTGTGTGTGTGTGTGTGTGTGTGTGTGTGAGTGTGTGTGTGTGTGTGTGTGTGTGTGTGTTCCTATTTGTTTCTCTTTTTTCCTTTCTTTTTTCCTTTGTGGTTCTCCTTCCCTCCCCCTTTGCCTCCATTCAACCCTCTTTGTCTCTTTTATCCTTCCTTACGTCCTTCTTCCTCTCCATTCATTTATTTTCCTCCTTCAGTTTTATCCTTTACCTTACTCCCTCTCTCCCTCCCTTCTCGTCCTTTCCTTCACTCCCTCCCTTCACTCCATCCCTTCACTCCATCTCTTACCTTCCTCTTAACTCGTGTGTCCCTGCCTTTTTCTTGCCCTGTTCCTCCCTTCACTTCCACCTTTTACTGCATTTCTCCCTCACTACTTACCTCCATCCCTCCCTCTTTTCCCTCCCCTTTATCATCCCTCTCTCATTCCCTTTAGTTTCATTCCCTCCGTTGTTTAACAGTCTAATGTTTTGATAATAATGATGACAATGATAATAATAGTAATGATAAAAATAGTAGTAATGATAATAATAAGTACAGTTTTAGTGTTGGTAGAAGTTACTTAATTGCTTTTGTTTGCTGTTACTTTCCCTTTATGAAAGTTTGCCGCCAAAAAAAAAGAAAGAATGTAAGAGGAAGTGTATTGTGTTACTCGATCGTTTTTTGTTTTTATTCTTACTTGCGCATTGTTGTTTTCTGGGTTTGGTTTTGGCTTGGTTTTCTTTGTGTGTTTTCGGGTTTTGCATTTTGCGAATGTATCTACACTTTTATTTTCTACTTGTATATATATATTTTTATTATTCTATCCTCAGCTTACGACCAGATCTTCGTTATATATTGAATTGGCACGTAATGTTTTTCTGTTATTTAATTTCTCTTCGTCCTTTTTGTTTAGTTTTCATATTCCAATCATTCCCAATATAGTGACCGTCAATTGTATTCCTTTTTCATCACTTGTTTTATTATTTTGTAGGTCGTTTAAGTATTTAACACACTTCCCTCTACCCGTCCTGCCCTCCCTTCCTTCTTTTCTCCTTTTCTCTTTTACCTTAACTACCGTCGCCTCTCGTTCCAGTATACAATGATAT
>JAPQNM010000047.1:9645159-9667659 GCA_029783475.1 Metacarcinus magister
AGAGAGAGAGAGAGAGAGAGATAGTCTTGGCAGCGTTACAGATAAAAGCCACCTCAGCAAACTTCAGTAACCTCACGGGGCCCATCACCTCCGCCTTTGGCCTGACCCTCACCTCGCTCACCCCATCACCAGCCTCATCCCATCAGGTGAAAAGGAAGCAAGAACCCTGAAATGATGCTGTTAGGATCGTTTTCCACGGATGAAGAAGCACCCAAGAACCTCGCGTGGAATATTTTATAACCAGTTCGTCGTCTTCTGCGGTTCGGTATTGACACCAAGATCCCTCGACCACCTGACGTAGCGCTACCATCACGACTGCCAGATACTCATCCCAGAACACTGCTAGATTTTTATTCTCTCTCTCTCTTGAACAACTACTTGAGGCTTCGAAGCGAGATTGTCGAGACTTGTCCGCGGGGGAGTGAGCGTGGAGCCATGACTCGCTCCCTCAGCCTTGCATTGTGGACGCAGTGATGGGTGGGAGCGGCCTGAGGCGAAGACTGAAGAGTGTCATTTGATTGTGTGTCCATCGGGCGTGTCGTGGGGATGGATGGCGTATTCTGGGAAGGAGAGAGAGAGAGAGAGAGAGAGAGAGAGAGAGAGAGAGAGAGAGAGAGAGAGAGAGAGAGAGAGAGAGAGAGAGAGAGAGAGAGAGAGAGAGAGACGCACAAACACACACACACACACACACACACACACACAAAGAAGACAAGGTAAAAAGGACGGGTAGCCACACTCAGAGACAGATGACAAATATGTAATAAGTGACAAAATCCTTCCCTTAGTTGATAATTTCCCTCTAGACTTAATCATTCAATCATAACAACCTTAATCACTGTGGTTGGAAGGATCGTTACAGTTACGTGACCTTGAAAGTCTTATAGTCACATGATCTTTTTGGAAGCAGTTTTATGAATTTTAAGATTGTCTTCCTGGTGACTCCGTGTCGGGAAAAACTGCTTCGTCATTGTTTATATTTTCTTTCAGTGAAGGAAACTTTCTATCTTCTTTCCAAAAAAAAAGTATGTGATGGTCAAAAGCGATGAAGCCGCCTTGCAGTTGTTTTAATATTTGATCTTTCCGAAGTTTTAAGTATTCTGATGAAACACTTGAGTCCAGCCGTGATACCCTTGTGAGCCTTGTGACCCTTGTGACCCTTGTGAACCTTGTGAGCCTTGTGAACCTTGTGAACCTTGTGAACCTTGTGAACCTTGTGAGCCTTGTGAACCTTGTGAACCTTGTGAACCTTGTGAGCCTTGTGAGCCTTGTGAGCCTTGTGAGCCTTGTGAGCCTTGTGAACCTTGTGAGCCTTGTGAGCCTTGTGAACCTTGTGACCCTTGTGAGCCTTGTGAACCTTGTGACCCTTGTGAACCTTGTGAGCCTTGTGAGCCTTGTGAGCCTTGTGAGTCTTGTGAGCCTTGTGACCCTTGTGAGCCTTGTGAACCTTGTGAACCTTGTGAACCTTGTGAGCCTTGTGAGCCTTGTGAACCTTGTGAGTCTTGTGAACCTTGTGAACCTTGTGAGTCTTGTGAGCCTTGTGAGTCTTGTGAGCCTTGTGAACCTTGTGAGTCTTGTGAGCCTTGTGAACCTTGTGAGCCTTGTGAGCCTTGTGAACCTTGTGAGTCTTGTGAGCCTTGTGAACCTTGTGAGTCTTGTGAGCCTTGTGAACCTTGTGAGTCTTGTGAACCTTGTGAGCCTTGTGAGCCTTGTGACCCTTGTGAACCTTGTGAGCCTTGTGAGCCTTGTGACCCTTGTGAACCTTGTGAGCCTTGTGACCCTTGTGAACCTTGTGAGCCTTGTGACCCTTGTGAGCCTTGTGAGCCTTGTGACCCTTGTGAACCTTGTGAGCCTTGTGACCCTTGTGAACCTTGTGAGCCTTGTGAGCCTTGTGAGCCTTGTGAACCTTGTGAGTCTTGTGAGCCTTGTGAGCCTTGTGAGTCTTGTGAACCTTGTGAGTCTTGTGAACCTTGTGAGCCTTGTGAACCTTGTGAGTCTTGTGAGCCTTGTGAGCCTTGTGAGTCTTGTGAGCCTTGTGAGTCTTGTGAACCTTGTGAGCCTTGTGAACCTTGTGAGTCTTGTGAGTCTTGTGAGCCTTGTGAGTCTTGTGAGCCTTGTGAGCCTTGTGAGTCTTGTGAACCTTGTGAGTCTTGTGAGCCTTGTGAGCCTTGTGAGCCTTGTGAGCCTTGGTCTGTGTTCTGGTAAAGTAACATCACCCAAGGATCTGCTGCAGCCTCACTCTTGTCCATCATCACTCAGGGGAACTGAACGAGACTTTCCTTATTTCACCACTTTAATTTAAGTCTTTTCATCAAGTTTTGGCCAAAAAATTAAAAAAAATTTTTTTTTTTTTTATTTAAACTGTTTGCTCTGAACCATTATTGAGGCTGCTTATCTTACTAACTAAGGATGTGATTGGCAATCATAACCTTATGCCGAAACTTAGTTATTTACGCGTTTTTCCATTATCATTATCATCATTATCTTGATGTTTTTACATCATTAGTCTTCCCATGAACATTCATATGATTGGTAAATCACTTGCTATGATTGATTCCACGTTATATTTTTATATCTATTTTTATATATAGTCATTATTTCTTATCAGTCCAGTGTTGTGCCTAATGAGCAGCAGCAGCAGCAGCACCTGCCGTGTGCTGAATGGCTTCACGCTGGCGGGTGTATCGTTTGCCAAATTTACCACTCGTGAAGGTTTTCTAGTAGTAATCAACTCTTTTCTCGAACTCTTCTATTTATTGATTTCAAACAGACATTCTCTCTTTGCTTACTATTTTTTGTTCCACTGGTATTGTTCTTTCTTCATAACTTTCCACCATTAGACTCCTTCCTTCCACGAAGACTTCGCTCACCGGACTCTCTAAAGGTTTTCATTACTTTTCGTTTTAAATCCCAATGCCTCCCAACTTTCTAAACTTCTTCGTAATTTTTCTGTCAGGATTCCCTGTGGACGTGTTGAGCAGTTTATCAAAATCTTATCTGATTTACACAGAAAACTCTTAAACATTGTGTCTTCGGAACTATATTTGTATGACATGAAGTTTTGCTTTTTGTTTTGAGACTAAAATATTTTGCAAATACTCAAACGACGCTGACAGATGCTAACATTCGTCTCCTTTAATGGCCCTTTACAAGCCTCCCTTGTACACGTATAAATGGTGTATATAAAACAAGTGAATCATTCTACCACCCACCCTTCTGGGCGCGGCGTGTCTGAACCAATAAATTCCTGTGTAGCAATAAAGGGTCGCAGTAGACCTTTGTAGTGGGAGGCAGACCGAGGGGCGCCCTGATCGCTTCCGGGTCCGGGCTGCGACCATAAGTTGTTGGGTCATTGAGGAGTAACTGAACTGAATGTCCCACAAACAGGAAGTTAATACATGAGAGTGAAAGGAATCCGAAAGAAAAGACTTGAGGATGTCTTCGCGTCTGTTGGATCTTCAAGTTAGAGTAAAAGAAAATACCAGTAAACATTCCCGTAGCATTGTATAATTCACGTACGTATCGCGCACGTGTGAATGATTGACAATGTCGCTTAGGTGCGTTGATGGATGTGTGAGGACAGTGTACGGTAGCAGGAAGGGAATGCAGCAGCAACACATCACTAATACAAAGAGAGAGAGAGAGAGAGAGAGAGAGAGAGAGAGAGAGAGAGAGAGAGAGAGAGAGAGAGAGAGAGAGAAAGAGAGAGAAAGAGAAAGAGAGAGACTACAAGCCATTCTTGTTCATGTCCTAGTCGCCCAAACGGTACGCACGGCTAATCACCACACAGATTAACACACGTTTTTTTCCAGCTGCAGAAGGGAAAGTTACACGAAACTCATTAAAAGTCTTACACAGGCGAACGAGACCCCGCCCTCTGCCCCGCCTTGGAGGGGGAGTTGAGGCGAGGTGACGAAAGGGAAAGCATGAGGCAAGGAAAGAGAGGAGAGGAAGTGAGAAATTGGAGAGGGAAGATGAAAGATCGTTAGGGGTGTAAATAATGGGAAGAAGAAGGTCAAGAACGATAGAGGAAGAGAGGAAGTGGTGAGGAAGGACAGAGGAGGAGATAAGAAATATGAGAGGAGGTGGAGTAAGGGAGAGAAGCAAGTGAGAAACGTAGAAAGGAAGGAAAAGAAAACGGTGAAATGAAACGAGAGATGTAAAGGTGAAGAAGTGGAAAAGGATTAAGAGAGGGAAACATGAGAATGAAACAGATTAAGCTAGTGATTTTTTTGTCACCTGCAATTCGTAAGATGATTATCAGTTTGTATGTAAAATGTCCATTGCTTCAAACAAGTTATGGTATCAAGTATGTGTCACTGTTAATGTATTTTTGCTGAAGCAAGTCAGTTTGTGTTATATACTAATAGTCTTTGTTTTGGAAGAATCATGTGTTCTGTTCAGTGTTACGTCTAAACTGATTCCTGTATTGCGTGAAGCGGCAAGGTATAGATAGTTTCACGTGCTTGCCAGAGACGCTCCCTTCCAGTCTCTTTTTCTCCTTCCGATCTCTCTTTTCTTTCTCCGTATACCTCCCTCGATGCCTCTCCCTTCCTGGAAAACGAGACTCGAGCTGCCATCTTTGCTTTCTTCTCTTTCTTCCCATCTTCTCTCTTCCCTTCCTCTCCTTCTCTATTTATAGCTACCTTCTCTTCCCTCCCTTCGCCTTTTTCCTTCATTTCCTCCATTCATGGCTTCTATTTATCCTCCAAAGCATTCTCATTCTTACCTGCGCACCCACTTCCATCTGTACCTCTCCTCCACTTTTCCTCTCTCCACTTCCCTCCTTCTTTAACCCTCACTGCCCTTCCCTCTCCCTTCCAACAGGATAAGGTTAAACTTTAATTTGCTTGTTTAATTTTTCTAAGGTGTATATTTGTTCGCCTTTGAAATTAATGTTAAGCGTTCGAGGCGGTACTGTTGTTTCACGAGGCTCGCAGACGAAGGCATAGCAATCAGGGAGGCGGAGGCAACAGACACTAATAGTCTGCCGGGCCCGATGGATGAATGGATAAATGGATGGAAGGATGCTGCGATTGCCTGCTGAACACACACACACACACACACACACACACACACACACACACACACACACACACACACACACACACACACACACACACACACACACACACACACACACGCACTGGTTGGTAGCTCAATGGTATCGCCTCGACTTGTCATTCTGCAGGCTCGTGTTCCCGCCAGTGAGTAATAAGTTGGGCACATCCACAGATCGATCACACTGGCAACACACACACGCGTAGGTCAGTTTCTGGTGAATATGTGCACGGTGGATGGCATAGAGTGTTGGTTTGTTTCGTCTCTTAGGCATTTATGTATACTTTCCTATTTTATATATTGTATATTTTATGTTTCTTTGTTCTTTTTATTTTGACTGGTGGTTCCGGTGCCGTCTATATTATAAAAAGATAGTTTGATGAATGAATGGATGGTTTTAGTGACTAATAACATGTACTATACCTAAATTATCATTTGTCAACCTTGTTTTTCATCTAGAAAGTGTTATACATTTACACACTTCCTGCCATTGCTATTTTATTTAATTCTTGGGGCAGTGATCTATTCCGGTTTTTCTCATAAGTTTATTTTCTGCAGTTTTGTGTTGAATATTAATTCACCTTTTTTTTTACTTTTTTTCTTACAGATGTGTGCGGTTCCTGTGCCTTCAAATGTGAGTATTCCAATTATCTATCACGTGTCATGGTTTACTGTGCTGCTTTCTTGAAGGGAAATGGTTTACAGATTATTTCTTGCGTCGTTGTTTATAGAATTGGTTTTTGGGTTTAACGTGAATTTTACGTCTGTTTTTGCGTCTTGTTCTCACGTGTGTAAGTGTTCTTGTTGTGTGTGTGTGTGTGTGTGTGTGTGTGTGTGTGTGTGTGTGTGTCTGTGTGTGTGTGTGTGTGTGTGTGTGTGTGTGTGTGTGTGTGTGTGTGGGTAGTTGTATGGTGGGCGTCGTGTTCTCACGCCGCTGGTCTGGTGCCGCTGAGTAAGTCATGCTCTTGTCTAGGGGAGGCGCTGGGCTTGTGTGTGTCGGTGAAAGAAAGTTTATGTGTTTCGCTGCTGAGACGAATCATTGCCGCTGTGCTGGTTTTCCTGAACCAGAACATACGTATGTGTATTGTTTTGAACGAATAACTGTGTTCTCTTTGCAACAACAAATGTGTCTTCGTTGGAGTAATGCAAGTGTGGAAATATTTATATTTTCATACCATATATAAAGCGTTAGTGTTATGTTCGTGGTTTAATTTAAAAGCATTTACCGGCCATTTATTATTTGTTTGTGTTTTCTGTGTAACGCTTTGTAAAATATCCTTTATTCGTTGTCAGTAAAACTATGGAGTAGAAAGTTTAATTTTGTAATGTAATTCATACTGTCCGAACGTTATTCAGTTAAGGTTGATGTACTTATATTTTGTTAATCTTTTTTTTGTCCATTAATTGATGTTCAGTTTTTATCTCCCATGTCAGCAGAAAAAGGAAAACATTTGCCATAATTTCTTGCATTTAGTGAAAAACACAAATAATGCAATTTGTTTTTGATATAATTAGATTAATATGAATATAGCCTACAGATTTGTGAATTTTTCGGAGACTTTTATCCTTGACTTAAACTCAACATATTTAATCAACTTGAAAATAAGACATGCGGTGTTGTGAATCAACCAAGGATTCATGGGCAGGAAGAGCAGCAGAGGCTGTGTTGTGCAGGTATCGACGCTACACGCCCGGTGAGTACAGCCTTAATTAAGACCCGTAAACACTGCCACGCTCCGTGAACTTGGACTCTGTGGTAGACTGTCGTTAAGGCAAGATAAGACCCTTCAAACGGTTCTTCCCCCGTACTGTAATTATTCTCTCTGTATAAGTGTGTGTGTGTGTGTGTGTGTGTGTGTGTGTGTGTGTGTGTGTGTGTGTGTGTGTGTGTGTGTGTGTGTGTGTTTGTTTGAGAGAGAGAGAGAGAGAGAGAGAGACTGTTACATAAAGCTATATACAGAAGCGGGGTTGACGGAGATGTGGATCTGTTTACTAATCTTTTTTTAATTGTTTCCTGTGTAAATTTGGGTTCTATCTATGTAGTGTTTGTGCTCCCCTCTGACAGCGCTAGTGGAGGGGAGGCTGCTCTCTATTCTCAGCTACAGTTACTTTTTATATTCTAAGTGGAGACAAAAGCGACACCATTTCTTCACAGTTTTCTTGGGAATTCTCACGCTCTGTTGGACGAGAATGCGTCGCTAATTGAGGATTTTCCCGAATTCTAATCCACTGATCTACCGTGTGTTTGCGTGCAGAGTTTAAGGAGAGTCTTGGGAAGCTGCTCACGGGAATTTTGATGTAAGAAAATAGCTTGGTGATGCCTGGATGCAAGATAAATGTGCTACTATTTGTATTGTTTTGTTTTCGTGTCTTGTTGCGTGTTTGGTGGCGTTGTTCTGTGTGTTTGTTGTGGTGCAAGTGTGGTGCTGTGATCGTGTTTAACAGCTTTGGTGATGAGACTGTGTTGGGTGTATGTGATGTGTAACAATTTCAAGGTTATGTGCGGTCGTGTGACGGGTTGGTGCTGTTTCATTGTTGCTTTGTTGTCTGTGTGTCTGTAATTGGGATGCACCGCTGGAGTGTGAATGATAAATGTTTCTTGATATCGGTTGTTCTGAGTGTCGCCTGTGATTTGTGAGGTATTGCAAAGAATATTTAAATTGTTGAAATATAAGTTGCGTTAAAATATGAAGGTTTTATTGGCACTTTTTTAAAAATTTAGCTTCTTCCCTTTGATAAAAAGAAATACAGTTTTGGCGAACAGAAAACACTTAACTTTGGCATTTAATAAAAACAACTGATAGATATCCTTTAAACTATGTTCCAAATGTTGTACAAATGGAGAGTTAGTTCATCCATGCTATGCAAAAAGTTTGTGTTCAGCTTAACAATTAAAACGTATATCTGGAATTTTATGTTAATGGCGCCAGGTATTTAAAGCAGATGTCGGGGTAAAGCAGCCACGTGCAGCAGACTTTATTTTTATTTAATCGTTTTTATTACTTCTGACATGGATATTTTTCCTTCAGTTTGTCGCACTGCAGGTAAAACAACAATGATAAAAAGGCAGTACTTTTACCATTTCATTACCCCCCCCCCACACACACACACACACACCTCCGCAGAGCCACATTAACACCTCAACACACGCGCCGCCACTCAATACACTCGCTAACACACCGCTGCAGTCTTAACTTTTTCCTTCTTACTCCTAACATCTTTAAACCCAGTAACTTAAAACTGGCTTATTACTCCTCACCCTTTCACCTCCTTTACTAATTTATCTTCCTCTCTCTCTCTCTCTCTCTCTCTCTCTCTCTCTCTCTCTCTCTCTCTCTCTCTCTCTCTCTCTCTCTCTCTCTCTCTCTCTCTCTCTCTCTCTCTCTCTCTCTCTCTCTCTCTCTCTTTTTGTTATTCTTTTACTCCTTTTGTTTTCTTTTTCCTCTCTATTCCCTTCTCTATTTCCAGCCAAGCAACCAAACACCTTTTGCTTTGTTTATTTGCTTTACGTGAATTTCGAAAACAAGAAGTCAGGTGTCTTAGAAGTGTTGAGCCATCCTGTCTCCTTCTCCTCCTCCTTATCCTTTTCCTCTCAACTTCCTCCATCTCCTCTAATTCTTTCTCCTTCTCCCTATTCTCTTCCTCCTCCTCCTCATCCGTCGGGTAAGAAAAAGAGAAGAACGAAGTAGACCAAGAAGATTCACGAGGTTGAGGAAGAAGAGTTGAACTTGTCAAGTGGAGAGTTTCGTTCTAAGTTTCCGTTGAGTTGGATGAGTTTAGTTTGTGATGCTCAGTTGCTCTTCATTGGACTTCGCGCAATATTTTCTGTCATCCTGCCTTGCCTTTCATTTGTGTATCTGACCTATTTCTGCTTGTCGTGTATTGCTGTCCGTCTCTACTAAATATGTTTCAAATCCTCGTTTGTATAATAGTAACTTCATTCCAACTCAATACTAGTTTCCAGCTTTAGAGCGTAATATATGTATGTAAATATGTCTGTCTGAAAATTACAGGACGCAGCTCACTGTTACAAATGAGTAGGATGGTTATGTACAATGCAACTGATATGAATACTATTATTTTATTTCAAAAAGTGTGACTGGTTAGACAGGAATATTCTAATTTTTTTGTGTTCAGTATTTATATTTTGACAAGGTTTCGCTATCCAATTAGCCAATGGTTGCCTTCATTCCCGTCCTCCATGGTGTGTCACGTGCCGTTACCTTGAGGCTGCAGTCATACACAGTAGTTAATATAGATGATCGAGAAGACAAGACTCCCATGCCTTCCGAACAATGATAGATCATCCCACAACTGACTCCTCCTGTTCAACTATCTATGTCGCGTCGCTCACCCAACAACATCGACAACATGCTTTGAAATCTGCATCGGTCATACTCAGTTGCCTTACATTCCCGACACTTTACTTTTTATTGGGTCTTTTTTGTCTTGTTTTTTGTTTTGGTTAACTTATTTATCTCATGCTGGATTTATTACCTGGTCAGATAAAATTTGTGGATGGTATCAACTCGTGATCACACACACATACATACACACAGTTTTACACACACACACACACACACACACACACACACACACACACACACACACACACACACACACACACACACACACACACACACACACACACACACACACACACATACACACACACACACACACACACACACACACACACACACACACACACACACACAGCTTTAAATAGATTCACTCACACCTCACGCTTGCCGATAAAGGGCCTTAAAAATAGTTCTGAGTACCACAGCTGCAGCCAGTCACTGGCCCGTGACAAGTCATAATTGAATATTGATATTTTTTTTCCAAAATTATCAAATAATATTTTGTGATTATTCACAATACGAATGTATGTTATCAATTTGAAAATGTTCATTGTAAATATTTGAATATCGTCACGATATACTAAGTGTCTCAAACGATGAGTCATTGCGTTAGTATATATATATATATATATATATATATATATATATATATATATATATATATATATATACCTATTTTTTTATTTAATCCTGAGGTGGAACTATTGATGTTCATTATTTCCCTTAGGGACGCAAAGTAGTAAACAGTGAATCCTTTCTTGAAATTTAGGTACGTCTAGAAATAGTAAATTCTTTCAGTGTTTGGAACAATTACCACTAATGTTTTTACTTCCGTCGCGACAGCTGTGAGTGTCGCTGTCACTTATCGTTGCACACCGGGGCGTGAGTCGTCGAGGCTACCAGTAAGTCCCCACAGCTGAGCTTCAGGAGCACTCGTGCGTGGCCAAGGGAGCGTTGGAGCGGCGTAATGCAGTCCTGAGTGACTTTTTGTGTGGTGGTTAAAAAGTGTCGGGCGTGACGGAAGGAAAGGTAAATACACCATTCTCAGTGGCAGTGTGCGCGGAGAGGAACACAGATAAAAACCACAATGTGTATGCAGCTGTGTATTGCAATTATGCATTAATTAGAAAGATACAAACGCATGTTGTGCATCCCGAGGCGACAATAATTACACCATAAATCCATTGTGCTCATCAACAAACATTGCAAAGATGGAAAAGCGGAGGAAGTAATGCAAAAATAAATTCCACCTACCATATCAAGCAACACTATGCAGGCAGGACCTCGCATCACGCCAACATAAGGGACGGACGTGCTGGTGGCGTGAGGTTCTCGTCTCAAAACTCCTCACTCTGGTGAAACCTGGACTCGCCGCCACTCACTCCAGCACCAGAGTAGTACTTCAAGTGTGTCGATGGCGGCGACTCTTGATACAACAATAAGAATTGGTCAATAATCCGTCTAAAATGGAGTAAAGGATATTGAGATCTATCAGGAAGTAAAGGAAAATGTTGTGGTCTTAGGCGGCGGCGGAAGTGACCGTGTTTTTTAGTGTGTGAGAGAGAGAGAGAGACGATTCCTACGCGCGAGAGACAAGTGGAGGTGCGCGAGGGGCAAGAGTGAGGCGTCCTTCCCCTCTTGACGCTGGGACGTAACTGAGGTGAGGACTGGGATGGAGGCAGGCGACTACAGACCAACACTCGCGTGGAGTCGCACTGCACACCCACCACACTCCTCCATGTGTGTGTGTGTGTGTGTGTGTGTGTGTGTGTGTGTGTGTGTGTGTGTGTGTGTGTGTGTGTGTGTTTGTGTTTGCGCGTCAACTCACGTGTACGTGTTAACCGTGAGCATGAGACCATTGGAGCAAGTCTTCACATAATTACGTACATGATCATACATACATAGGGAGGTCCAGGCGTCAAGAATTAACGCACACGGGCAGGTACGTGCAGTAAGCTCCTTTAAGCCTGTGTACTATTATACAGTGATCGGCAGCGTGTGTGTAAACGTGTACACATTGACAGACATTTACGTTTTTCTTCCCGTCGAGAGAGAGAGAGAGAGAGAGAGAGAGAGAGAGAGAGAGAGAGAGAGAGAGAGAGAGAGAGAGAGAGAGAGAGAGAGAGAGAGAGAGAGAGGCGGAGTCGGAAGGAACAATAGATTACATAATATCGAGGAGTGATGAGCTAAGGAATACCATTCATCACCTCCCTTCCTCTTCCTGTTCCTCTTGTCATAAATATTAAGTATACACAACCATTTAGCACACACACACACACACACACACACACACACACACACACACGCACACACACACACACACACACACACACACGAACACACGCACACGCACATGCACACCCACAAATATATTAATAAACTGTTGGTACTCACTGTCATTAATTATTCTAGCGATGCACATCCGTGTTATCAGTGAGGCGAACAATACCACTCAGGTGACGGAGTGCATAATCTGTGTTTAATAATTCCCAGTTAATTGATATCGCATTGTGGTGATCCAAACGTGTGTCCCTTAAATTTACTCCGCATTGTGGCCCACGAAGCCTGAACACGTGACGGGGACTAGGTGGTGGTGGTGGTGGTGGTGGTGGTGGTGGTGGTGGTGGTGGTGGTGGTGATCCTGACTATTAATATGATGTTTCGGGAGTGTGTTTGAGGTTTCCTGTTTAGGTTTTATTTAGTTAGCGGTGGTTGTGTATTAGGTCAGTGTTGGTGGTTTTTATTTATTTTTTATTCCGTGTTTGGTCAGTCGACTGGATTCTGTTGTAATAGGATTATATGGTAGTGGAGGTCGTTACGTGGGAATTCACTGTAAATTCCTGGTATTAGTTGGTTCATTCATAGAGCCATTGTACTGATGTGGTGTTGTACTAACATGATGCTGTAATAATGTAACGGAACCAGAGAGATAATGTGTTAGTGATGACGTGACTGTGTGATAGCTAAGTATTGAAAGAGGTAGCTACGTTATTAAGCTTTCTCATGCTGATTTACTGAACTATACGTAACGTTTTACTCACGCACGAGCAAAAGGAAGACGTAGAAGGGTTGCAGCTGGAAGTCTGTAGGTACGCCAGTTAAACAAAAGGTGTACCGCTATTTCAACGGAGCAAATGGATCAAGAATGGAGAGTTTACCCAAAGCAGAACCAAGAGTAAGGGTGAAAGGAAGGATGTAGACGTGATGCTATGGTGGTGCTGTGAAGGTATGAAGGTACTATTGCAGTGCTGTGGTGGGGATGCTTTCAAGGGGTTGGGGCTGAAAGGTTTGGTGTGGTGAGAAGTGGTGGATTGAAGATGCATTAATTAATTTTGCTTTGGTGGCTAGTCCTTTTTATCTCTAGGTCGTCGTCTCTCTCTCTCTCTCTCTCTCTCTCTCTCTCTCTCTCTCTCTCTCTCTCTCTCTCTCTCTCTCTCTCTCTCTCTCTCTCTCTCTCTCTCTCTCTCTCTCTCTCTCTCTCTCTCTCTCTTTAGTTCACTTTCCTCACCCTTAACCGTCTCATCTCTGCTACTTTCCTCCTCGCCTTTCATCTCGTTCCTTCACGTCTTAAACTCTAGTGGATTAAGAGAGAGAGAGAGAGAGAGAGAGAGAGAGAGAGAGAGAGAGAGAGAGAGAGAGAGAGAGAGAGAGAGAGAGAGAGAGAGAGAGAAGAGGTTTGGGGGAATGATGCAAGAGATTTCGGTGAAGCATCCAATTTCGGCGTTTACTTGTATGATTTTTTTATTCAAGTAAGACTTACATGGTCCTCCTTAACTGGCACTCGTGTAAACCAAATTTAAGTTTCACGTGAGTTCATTTATCTGAGTCTGTTTTGAGCTGCATCGAAAGACTGTCTCGGCTACCAACACCGAGGGAAAAATCGAACTCTGCAAACCTGGTATGAGTTCCTTCTCTCTCTCTCTCTCTCTCTCTCTCTCTCTCTCTCTCTCTCTCTCTCTCTCTCTCTCTCTCTCTCTCTCTCTCTCTCTCTCTCTCTCTCTCTCTCTCTCTCTCTCTCTCTCTCTCTCTCCTTTCCAACACAACTGTATTACAATATCGATTCAACACACCCAGATTTTTGATAACTAAGTAACTGTTGTATCTTCTACCTTTACCTGTGCTTTGTCTCCCCTTCCGCCTTCCGCTTCCCCCAACCTCTCTTCCTTTCTTCTCTAAGTGTTGTAGTCTTTCTCATTCTCTCCTTCCTTTCTTCCCTCGCCCTCCTTCCTTCCCCTCCTTCACTTGCATATTCTTCTAGCATTGTCTTGTTACACATTTTTACTCACCTTGCAACGCGTTCGATTTTTGTGCCTTCATCTCCCTTCCTGGTTCTTCCTCCTTCCCTCCTTCATTTCTTCACATCCTGCATTTGTCTCCTCACTCCGTCACCTCCTTCCTCCAAGATAGAGAGAGAGAGAGAGAGAGAGAGAGAGAGAGAGAGAGAGAGAGAGAGAGACAGAGAGAGAGAGAGAGAGAGAGAGAGAGAGAGAGAGAGAGAGAGAGAGAGAATAAAAGTTTCACCTGTAATTTAGTTCGCTCTACCTACCTAATTACTGAGGTGTTCCCAGGTGACGCATCGTGAACTCCAGATCTTAACCACTTTCTTAATCAATCTTTCCTTTCCTTTCTCCGATCTCCTTCATTGCTCCTTCCTCTTCTTTATATTTTCCATTCGACTTCTTTTCCTTCAATTTTATATCATTTTCCTTACCCTGTGTCAATTAATTTCCCTCACCTAAGCTTTCTCTTTCTCTCTCCCTTATCTCCCCTTTTCATTTAAGATTATTTACCCTCTTCTACTCCCTTCCACTAGTTCTGTCATGCACTTCGTCTCATCCCTGGCCCTTCTTTCCTCCCTTCCCTTTCCAGGCTGTGCTCAGGTGAGGGGGAGGCGTTAAGTTTAGTCTTCAGGTGGATGCTACAGGATGGTATGGAAAGAGTGGAAGTTGTTAAAGGCAGATAGAGGTCCTATGAAACATGTATATGGAGTTGGTGCTGTGCAAGGTAGAGTTAGTACGTATAAATGATATCCTCACCTCCTCAGGGACATTATTGTGCTAAAAGTTCTGTAAAATTTAGTTAAGTTTGTGGCATATGAATGGATGTATTGTTCTTTATCCTCTATGATGCCTTGGACGTTTTTATGCAACTTTTAGCAAGAAGGGAAGGACAACACCATGAATTTGATAATGCATACACAAGCAAAATACTTTTAATTAACAAAACATCAGACCGGCATTGTATATTAAAATCGTAAATCTAGCTTTGAAAATATAATTGAATGTATGTATAGTTATGTTATATTTCCTAACCAAAACCAAATAAATAATGTTCAGGTTATCAAGTAATTTCACACACACACACACACACACACACACACACACACACACACACACACACACACACACACACACACACACACACACACACACACACATGAGGTAGGTCTGTTGAGTCTTCCATTGTTCCTGGACTGGGAGGTCACATGTTGATTTACGTTTATTTCCTAACTAATAGGTACTTGGGAGCCACAGTGTGTAAGGAGACTCGCCTCAATGATCTTAGGCTTGCTAGGGACTTGAACAGCGCGCCCTTCGACGGTGAGCCGGGCTGGCTAACCACCACCTCACCCGCTCCGTCACTGAGCATAATGACGAAAAATAATCATTATCACTTTATATCATTGTTATCAATATATGTAATAATAACAATAATAATGACAATAATAATAACAATAATAATAATAATAATAATAATAATAATAATAATAATAATAATAATAACAATAATAATAACAATAATAATAATAATAATAATAATAATCATAATCATAATCATAATAATAATAGTAACAACAATAACATTATCATTATTATTATTGTTATTATTAATAATTATAGAGGATTATTATTAATGATAATACTAATATCATTAGTTTCAATAAAAATTACTACATTAAGTAACATAACCTATATATATTAATAAGCTTCCGCCTACGGCAGACACCAAACTCAGTAATGAAATACGGTTAGTGTTTACCGTAGAGTTTACCGACACCACACCCAACCAATATACCATCGTTGTCATTATAATCACAGCAAGACATCATCATCACCACTACTTTTATACCACCTCCTCTTCCTCCTCCTCATCCTCCTCCTCCTTCTCCTCCTCCTCCTCCTCCTCCTCCTCCTCCTCCTCCTCCTCCTCCTCCTCCTCCTCCTCCTTCTCTATCATAGACAGCCTCGTAAGGGCCACTACTTTTATATCGCCTCCTTCTCCTCTTCCTCCTCCTCCTCTTTTCCTTCTCCTTCTCCTCCTGAATCGCCTTCAGTACCATGTTTCTGTCCATGCCTCCTTACATTCAAATGTTTTGTCTTCCGCCAAGATATATAATTCAATATTCACACCCATGCATACACGCATGCACACGCATACACATGTACTCACACATATACACTCACATGTACTTTCGCATGTACGCAGACATACGCACATGTTTGCACACGCACACAACACACGTACATGTTTGCACAAGCACACAACACACGCGCACACATATACACACACACACACACACACACACACACACACACACACACACACACACACACACGCACACGCACACGCACACACGCACACAGTGAAGCAGTCCTACCACTTTTAAGCAAACGCACCAGAACATAACTAAAACTCATCCCATTGGTTGTAAACTCATTTATTATTCATCGCTTTTCGAATCGTTTGAATGGAACACTTGGCTGTGAGTGGGTTATTCCGGCGAGTCTGGAGGAGCGAGTGAGTTCCTGAGTCAGCAAAGAGTGGAAGTCACTATCGTATTCTCCACAAACCCATTGTATTTGATAAGATAGTGGACGCATCCATCATCATTCATCTCACATTCTCTCCACTATCATTTTCTTTCTTTTTATAATTCTGTCTCCTGTTTTACGATTTTTTTTCCCATATTTTCTTCTTTCCTACTTTCCCTTTTATTTACTATATTCCATCACCACCTTTAACCTTCGCCTTACTGAAATGCTTAGCTTTTTTTATTCTTTTGTCATGTCATTTATCATTTTCTGAGGTTATTCGATGATAAATGTCACAAACTTATAAACATCAATCTAAGAGAAAACCAATAAAGGGGTCGAGAGACTGCACTGCAATGCCAATAATGTATTCTTGTTCAAATCAAAGGCTTCTTCTCAACCTGGAATTCTCAAGCTTCAGATCAGGTTGCACAACGTAGCTACATAATCACTTTACCAATGCACCCCAGCACGGAAATGAGATTATTCGTCACATCTACTTAAACGGTTCAATCTACAATTCTTAGTAACGCGAGAAAACAAAATATCTCCAGCAAGTGACACAATGTTATCCTTAGACACATCTCTAACATAAAAAATAATATATATCTTTGCAAATTATTCCTAACATGAGAATAATTAATACCTTCAAAAAATCAATTTCACTAGAGGATAATATAACATTGACATGTGAGCTGCTAGTATCATCAGTCTCATCATTTTCTGCTTGGTTTTAGTGACCGGTGTTTCAGATATCATTGTACCGAATTCTTTTAACACACACGCCTGCCATCTTGCACACCATCAATCTTGTTCTCCAACCATCCATGCCAGAGTTAGTTTACCTTTTTATCATCTCTGATTTCCATTTGTACTGAAGCTCATTAATCACAAATTTTGCAAGTAGAATAAAAACCTTATATTCCAGTTTCCTGAATCTTACAAATGTTCTCAGGCGTAACACGTAGGAGATTTGTTTTCAATCATCCGCATATAATTTTGTTTTTGTCTCCCTCGCGACTCCCAAGCATAGCAATAATAATTTTGTTTACCTTTTCTTTTTACCTCATTGCAGATTCCTTAACTTTGAGATTTGTTTCTGACAGAATGGCAAATGGATCGTTCTTTTTTTCTTTCCCGTAATTTGATTAATTGTTTAATCTTGTGCTCGACTTTCCAATTCTCTCTCGGTTGTCGACTTCCATTTAGGAGTACTGATTCCTTGCTCTTCACGCCGTCGTGTTCCACCTCATTTGCATGTCATGCGTTTCATGTTTATTCGGAGCTGCCTCTGAGAGTGTTCCGGCCATGTGGTGTTGCTTTGCGGACTGAAATGGGAAGGGAGGGGGGTCATGGGCGTCTCAGTTGGGAGTTAGTTACGACAGCCATACTCCATCCTTCACTTACGACACACCACTCCTTTCCCTATCTTCCCCTTCACTACATTGCCAATCTCTACCTCCTTCACCAGCCCACTTGTTATTCCTCGACTCTTCAGCTTCTTTTCCCATTTTCTCGAAACTCCAATCATTCTTGTTTTTCCTCTCTTTCAAGCTTCACTCTCCTTTACCCTTCCATCCCAACGCAATCAACTCACTCAACCCACACTTTGCACATTCTTCTGTCTGTTTGCTTTCCAGGTGCTATAAATACACCTGTAGAAGCCTTTCACTCAGGACTTCGATAACTATAAATATACACTCCTCAGGTTTCATCTTCCCACCTCTCACACCGTCCTCTTGCCATTCACGCCAAAGACATATTTATGAGTGCAGAATGAAACTGAAAAGGATATGTGTGAAAAGAAGGTAGATTTTGGTATAAAGATGAGTCACTTCTTTTTTCCTCTTGACGAAATTTCTATGAATAAAAGAATATTAATAAAAGAATATTTTTCCTTTATCGGGAATCTCTCTCTCTCTCTCTCTCTCTCTCTCTCTCTCTCTCTCTCTCTCTCTCTCTCTCTCTCTCTCTCTCTCTCTCTCTCTCTCTCTCTCTCTCTCTCTCTCTCTCTCTCTCTCTCTCACGAATGTTTTTACAGTTTTCATATCGTACGGGAAAATGTTATTAATCTTTGAGCGCCGAAAAGTTTTATCTCTGAGTTAGAGCTTTATGAATTCTGGAAAGTTAATAGATTAATATCTTTTATATCTGTCTGTCTGTCTGTCTGTCTGTATGCATGTCTCTCTCTCTCTCTCTCTCTCTCTCTCTCTCTCTCTCTCTCTCTCTCTCTCTCTCTCTCTCTCTCTCTCTCTCTCTCTCTCTCTCTCTCTCTCTCTCTCTCTCTCTCTCTCTCTAACAATAGCTCGAGAAGGTTAAAAAAGACTGACATGCAAGGTCATCCTGGACCCTGCTTTTAGATATTACGTTAATGCTCTCTCCATTCTGTCTTTCGAGGCTGTGTGTGCAGCAGACAATCATCCACGACACCCTTAGCTGCTTCCATGCTATACCCCACCTCCAGCTCGCTCTTCCCGACACCAAAACAACATGATAACAATACAAACACCGAGGACAGACCAGTATCAGCACAGCGTGATTCCAACCATTGTTTGTGCCCTAAACCCATTGTAGATATATTTATATGTAAGCATAGTGTCACCCTTAACCCATATCTAACTTCTATTCACCAAAAAAATATATCCATAGCACGCCAGTGGAACTCCAACCCTGACCTAACTTGTACTGGCTAAGAAACTATCACTTCGCTTGGGAACAACAGACGCAAAGGATGTCAAGCAAAAAGCAACATAAAGATAAACAGCTTTGTGAATGTAATATTTTGTGTGTCATTTTTTTAGTGCTTCACTTCTTATTTATTGTGCGAGGTATAGTTAACTTTTTACCATAACTCCTCCAGATCTTGTTCTCCATCCTTACTGTAAAGAACATAGAAACACAGAACCAATTACTAAAGGAATTCTCTTAAGGACGCTCAGGCTATGATTAATATGCATCCATTACGGAGGAAGAAAGATGAAAGGAACACTTTACGAGCCTGGTTCCAGCTATACGTGTACTCGTATATTCCGTGATGTAAAAGTGGAAACACGACATGACAGTTTGTTTGCACGTTGTTTAATGAATTTGAGTTTCAGTTTGCGTGTGTCGGTGAGTGTCGCCTGGCGAGGGTACGAGCCGCTCAGGACGCATGACTTTTACCAAATGAAAGCTCTGAAGGGGCGGGAAATACACACTTATTCTACCTGCAAATTTAATCAGATTTTAAAGCGGTAAAATATTATAGGAATTTTTATCGTAGTTGAGTGGACCACTTACTGATCATGTGAATTTTTTATTCTTTTTAAGAGTGTCTCCCATTACCAAGTCATATCACGGGACTTTCTTGTCTATCTTTTTTTCCACATGATTGTGTATATAATGAGACCAACAACACTAAATACTTCAACGTTAAAGCATATTTACTGTCAACTAAGAAAGATTTGTTGTATATGTAATGGCCGTTGCTACATATAAAGTTATTAAAATTGAAAGCATCATGCAATAGTTAAATTTCCTCTCGTGCATGATAATACTGAACACACTAAGTACTGAAACATAGGAAGTCACATTTCAAATCAAATAATATAAGTATTGAGGACGTGAGGCAAAAGAAAGTTCTCCTCTTTCCTCTCCTCACCTTACATTTGACGTGATAGAATCGTATTTTCTCTTACAGCAGATGGTCGACAAAGAAAGGTCAATTATTACACGGTGAAAAAAAATGTATTGTCTTTTGAGGTCCCACCGAGACTCGAACTCGGGTCTCTGGATTCAAAGTCCAGGATGCTAACCATTACACCATGAGACCTGCCCGGGTGTAGATATCCTGTTGTTTCTCAAAATAATACATGTGTGTGTGTGTGTGTGTGTGTGTGTGTGTGTGTGTGTGTGTGTGTGTGTGTGTGTGTGTGTGTGTGTGTGTGTGTGTGTGTGTGTGTGTATTTGTATGTGTGCGTGTGTGTGTGTGTCTGTGTGTGATGCAGCTAATCTGGTTTCCTTTACTTATACTCCTCAGGCAACACTGCTTCCCCATCTCTTACAGTACAAAGCAAACTGTGTGTATGTGTGTGCGCTCTCTCTCTCTCTCTCTCTCTCTCTCTCTCTCTCTCTCTCTCTCTCTCTCTCTCTCTCTCTCTCTCTCTCTCTCTCTCTCTCTCTCTCTCTCTCTCTCTCTCTTTAGTGTACATTGATGCCTTACAGTCCACGCAAAACCTGTGCTACGGAGGCTGTGGTGGGCCGCCAGTAACCTCATAACTATTCTCTCCATCCTTCCTTCCTTTTCTTAACACTTACCATTCATCCCTTCACTACTTCTTCACCCTTCATCCTCCTCCGTCCTTTTCCTCCGCTTCTTCCTTCCTCGAAACAGGGAGAGAGGCTAGGGTGCGCTGCGGTAATGTTGATTATTGACTCAACACCGACCACCACCAACCCAGACAACGCCGTGGAGCACGTGTTTTGTTCCTTCTTATGAGCAGAAAATCATTAACATTCCCATCAACACACACAATGGTGAGGAAGCTGCAATTATATGTGTGTACGTGTTTATATTTACACACACACACACACACACACACACACACACACACACACACACACACACACACACACACACACACACACACACAGACAGACCTATTCCTCAGTGGTGGTCTGGTCCTTGTATCACTGTATACCTCTCATCACCCCTTCACCTTCTGACCACCTTCATTCAACTCCCAACCTTCCTGCCTTTCCTCACCCACATTTCCATCCTCTCCTCATCCTCCACCAACACTTTTAATTCTTCCTTTCCCTAATCTTGGGCCACAAACTGCAGGAGATCGGCCAAGCTGCTCGTAAATCCTGGTTCAGGTAAACAAGTAGTGGAGAGAGAGCACAGCGCTTGCCAGAAATATTTTGAGACATTAAAACTCAGTCAAAAGGGAGATAACGATTGTGTGTAGGAGGTTGGTTGTGTGCGTGCTATTGTGTGCGTGTTGAGTGTGTGCGCGTGTGTGCGTGTGTGTGTATGAGAGACAGAGTTATTCCTTTTATTTACACTCGACATTACCCTCTTCCCTTTTTACCACTCTCTCCCCTACCTCTCTCCCTTTCTCCCTTCTTTCCTCCAACCAAAGCCTACTTCAGATGGTCGCTTCGCCCTCCAGGCTGCGTCAGTCTGATAATTGCCTCCATCTCAGTTCGGTCTAATAATATATTCTGGTGACGAGAACTGCCAGAGGTAGAGAGTATTTCCTATCGATGCCTTAGTCAGTGGATAGCAGAACATTAGTAAGCTAGTTAGTTTGATGGTTTATGAATCCAAGTATTATGTGATGTCCCTCAACAGTAGTGCAAAAGGGAAAGTAAATTTTAACTTTTTTGCGTTTGCAACCCTTTCATATTCTGTGCAAAACGTTATTTTATGTGTATGCGTGTATGTGTGTATGTGTGTATTTTGATGCTTTGATTCTTAATCTCTGTGTTTGTTTTTAGAATTCCGTGTCGTCATATTGTAATATTTCTATCAAGGGATGATGCTGATGGCAAACAGGAAAGAGAATATTCCTCGTGATATTTAGAAAGTATGAGTAATATGTTGCAGCTTAAAGATCAGCGACACGTGTTTTATTATGAATCTAAACTTAGACTCATTTTTACTCCCATTTACATCTTCACTCGTAATGTTGTCTTCTAACATCTGTTCACACGTTGATGCTTCAGTGTGTTTTTCATCGTTTTGCATTTGGACCAGAGGTATTTTTTTATAAGAATTTTATCATCATTTGGACACAAAAAATATATGGGAAAAGTAATATTAAAAAGAAAATTTTGGAGAAATAATATTATATATATATCAGACCTTTTTCGGTTAAATTATTGCGATAAAAAGCGAACACCAATGGCGTGAAATTGTACATCAATATCCATCAGTGTCTATGGACGGTTCATTACCGCGACGTTCCACTAGATTCAATGCAAAATTCTTTTAAATTGAATGGAATCCATCTATGTATCTATTTATCTATGTATTTATTTATTTATCTATCAATCTATCTATATGTATATGTATATATTCATATATATATATATATATATATATATATATATATATATATATATATATATATATGTACAACACACGCGCGCAAACACACACACACACACACACACACACACACACACACACACACACACACACACACACACACACATACACGTACCCCACACACGTACCACACACACACACACACACACACACACACACACACACACACACA
>JAPQNM010000047.1:9672659-9675159 GCA_029783475.1 Metacarcinus magister
TATTTTTGCCATACTTTTAACACTGTTCTGAGGTGAGGTTACAATACGCGACTGGTGTACAAATTAGTTTCTATAGTTCCTGTTGGTTGTGTTTTAGTAATCCAGAGAAACAATCACACGAAATATAGTTCTCGTGATTCCTTGGAGGTGAAATTTGTTGCAGGAATTTCAATATTCTGTCCCAGTAAATATTTAATGACAAATATAGAGAGACATATGAGCCGCATCGTGTATTAAGAAACTCTTTGAAGCTTATGGCGTGTTGGGGAGCGGTGGAGCGGTGGAGCGGTGGAGTAGTGAAGCGGTGGAGCTGTGGAGCAGTAGTAAGACTTGCCAACCATGAGCCACCAAGACATAAGTTAGAGTCCTGAGTTGCTGTGGCTTTTCAGCTTTACAAATTCAACTTCTGAACTTAAACTTTTATTTTTAAGGTCAAATAGTTTTATATTTGATTTTTGCAATTTTATCATATTCACTTTTCCTATTTCAAATTTATTGGTTACATGTATTTTGTATTTTCTTTGTTTTTATTTTTTTTATTTTGCCTAATTCATAGTTTCCAGCGACCCCCAGACTTTCCCAATTCAAAATGTATCGTTGTTTTCCCTTGCACGGCATAGGATATACTGACTCCAGGCCTGGCAGGCAGGTTGCAACTATGACCTTTCCGGGTTTTAAGTTTACCAATTTAATATTTGGGCCAAGCTTTTGTATTTTATCCTTGACTTGAACGTTTGCTTGACTTTCCATAAGCATTACACAGACTTACTCACTTACTCCCCATGTACCGAGTGTGTTGCTGCGGGTGTTAGGCGTGCGGTGGGTATTATTTAGTGTTGCTTGTGTTGCATGTGTTGTGTTGCCTTGTGTTGCATGTGTTGTGTGCAGCCTTTGTGTAATCATCACTCTAGATACATCGAAGCTTTAGTACATAACGACACACAAGCGCGCGCGCAAGAAAGAAAAAAAAAAGACAATGTAGAACGGGAAATGCAACGTAAACAATGTCATATTAAGATGGAAATCAGTTTTCGTCTTCGATTCTTCCTCCAGAAAGTTGCTACCAATTTGTATTTTTTCTTTAGTAGCCTTGTGACGGTAGTGTTAGTGTAGCCGAAGGAACTACAAACCACATCCTCCTTAACCTTCCGTTGGGTTTTGGCGCGTGTTGGCTCAGACTTACTAACGACACAACACTCAAGGCGCGTGTTCGTGCGTGGTGTCTCCTCCGCTGCTCCGGTGAAGAAGCTCATCGAAGATTGACTGATTGATGCATTATTATCTTGGCATCATTATATTCAAGGTCATATGACGCTGAAAACATGAAGAAGCTCTTGAATACGATTGTTTTAGCTGCTGGTATGGATTGCATATAAAGAGAGAAATTATAATCTTTAGAGAGAGAGAGAGAGAGAGAGAGAGAGAGAGAGAGAGAGAGAGAGAGAGAGAGAGAGAGAGAGAGAGAGAGAGAGAGAGAGAGAGAGACAGAGAGAGAATCTTAATACACCACAATATAGTTCGACTGTTTTCCATAATTTGATTGACCTTTCTCAAGTTTCTGTGTAAATTTAGTTCCGTGAGTTGCCACACGAAGATTCAGTTGGTTCCGTCTGTTTGCAGTCATTCATTCTTCTCAGTAATTGGTTCATTATCTTACCTTGTCTTTCCAGGCGTTATTAATTTTCCTTCAGTAATTAACGCATTTTCTATTACCTTTCTCATCTTCTCTGACATATATTAGATTCCTAGTTCATGAATTCCAATTTTTTTTCCTTCCACACACTCTCTCTCTCTCTCTCTCTCTCTCTCTCTCTCTCTCTCTCTCTCTCTCTCTCTCTCTCTCTCTCTCTCTCTCTCTCTCTCTCTCTCTCTCTCTCTCTCTCTCTCTCTCTCTCTCTCTCTCTTTCGCTCGCTCGCTCGCTCGCTCTCTCTCTCATCTCTTTCTTTCTCCTCCCACGTCTTTCTCTCCATCTCAGGTGTAGCCGCATCACCTGAGCTGCTAATTAATGTTCTCAATGAGGTCTACGCAGTCTTTCTCCCTCCCGGCGACTCTTCCCGGGAAACTCGTCAACTATAAATTATTTTTTCATTTATCATTTTTCTTCGTCATCCTCTTTCTAGATCTTTTCAACTTGTGTCTCTCTTCCACCCCTTCCCTCTTCCCCCTTCCCATCACCACCATCGCTGCCACTACCATAACCACGACTAAGAACAACACTAACCAACTAAATATAACATGATTAATATTTTTTTCTAATATAATCACACATACATACGCGCACACACACACGCACACGCACATTTTTTTTTTCTTCAGTTAATAGATATTTTTCTTTTCCTCCGCCGCTCCTTCCCATTCTTCCTTCGTCTTTACAAGTGCATCCTTCCTTCCCTTGTTTCTCCGTCCTTCCGAGACTCGAGACTCCAACCAGTTTTTGAAAGAATAGTAAACCACTAGTGCGTAAGAGAACTTCCTCTTCCTCCTCCTCCTCCTCCTCCT
>JAPQNM010000047.1:9680159-9690159 GCA_029783475.1 Metacarcinus magister
ATATTATCTTTCTCTCTTATTCTCTCATATAGTTTCACACACACACACACACACACACACACACACACACACACACACACACACACACACACACACACACACACACACACACACACACACCTGTAGGACACATATAGCTGGTGTGTGTTCCGTCCGCGCTGCAGAAGTGGAAGCTGCTACACCTGGCATTGTCGTGGGTGTCAGCGTAGTAACCAGACGTTAGACCCTCACACCTGAAGCCTGGGGGAGGGAAAAAGTCAATGAGAGAGAGAGAGAGAGAGAGAGAGAGAGAGAGAGAGAGAGAGAGAGAGAGAGAGAGAGAGAGAGAGAGAGAGAGAGAGAGAGAGAGAGAGAGAGAAGAGAGAGAGAGAGAGAGAGAGAGAGAGAGAGAGAGAGAGAGAGTAGCAGGAAGGACAAAAAAAATCATATTAGTAAAGAGAGTTACATTCTGACGTTGAGAGTGAGTTCAAAAAAGGACATGAATATGTAACACTTTGAGATGGAGACGTGACTTAATCCTGTAATAAGGCTCACCTGTTTCTGGTATTATTAAGTCTTGGGGTCGCTGGGAGCCTTGTTGGGGCATGTTTTGGTTGGCCCAGTGGCTTGAAAAGTCTTCACCTCTCAGTAGGGCCGTCAGGGACCTCATTAGTGCCCCGTTCTTCATATCATCGGTTCTATCTCGTAGTGTATCCGCGAACTTCCTTGAACCTCTCTGGGCGACGGATTTGTAGGAGTTCTCGGCGCGATTCCAGTACAATGTTTTACCCTCACGATGCTGCTGTGTGAGCCTCTGATCCGGGGTGTTAGTTTGAGCCTCGTTTCTCACGGTTTGTGTGAATTCTGCCACAGAAGTCCTCGAGGTGCCTCCCTGAGAACTAGAGGCACGAGTCTGTGCATCCCCCTCATGGAAGGAGGATGTCCGCTGTGTTTGCCTTAACCTCTCAGACTGTCCTGAAGAACTGTAATGCTCTCCGTGTCTGAGTAAGTTATCCTTTGATGTGCCATCCACAGACACTCGCTGGTAGGTGTAGGCCGGGTGACCATGGGAGTTCGTAAGCCTTCTTGATGGAGGCTGCACTTGACGCTGCCGCCCCTCCCTGGAGGTCAGAGAGGCACGGGCCATTGACGTATCAGGAGTATTAAATTGCTGTCTGACTCGCGCCGAACTGACTGACCCTCTCCTTGCAGCTGCTTGCAACGGTGGTGACGCCAGAGTGGTCGGTGCCGGAGGAGCTGCCGTACTATCCACGAACGTTGTTTTATCGTCACGAGAAGACTGCACAACGCGAACTCTTCCCTGTGATGAAGGTGGTTGGCGTAGTTGTTGGGGGAGCCAGGAATCAGGGTGCTGATGTTGATTTATGTGATGCCTCGCTACTTCCGCTGCAAGAGTACCAGATCTTGTGTTCCATAACGGAGTACTGTCGTCCTCCCTCAGACGGATCCTTCCTCCATCTGCTCTTCCCTGTGATTGCTGCCTCCACACCCTTGACGTGGGCCAGGCGAGTGTCGTGGCCTCCTGTGTCGGCTCCCTCGGGACAACGGCCTGTCTGAAGCGTCCACTCTGGAACTGATACACTTGTCCGTTTCTTGCATCGGTCAGACTAGTGTGTTGGTTTGTCACCTTAATCTCATTTTTTGCAACGCTGTTCTGGGCTGATCCTCTCGACCTAGAAGCATCGTTTCTTAAATTTGAAAATTTCCTTCTTTCGTTTTCTGTATTCGATCGTGACGTCTGACTTTCCCTCACACTTGCTCCTCTTTGTCTGTTATTCTGAACCTGCTCTCCTGTGATACTTGATTCAATGTCTCCTTGTCTGAATGCTGTCACTTTCCTGAAACTTAAATTCCTATTTTTGTAATGTGACACATGGCGTTCCAGTTCAGTTTCCAGTTTTTTTAAATGTGAAATGTAGGCTTCGGCGTGGCTTTGACCGTTGTCCGGCTTATAAGTGGTTGTATCGGCTGGCTTACTCGACGAGGCTAAGTCCGCTACACCGGACTGTTGGAGATGCAGCGCTGGATTCACTCTGGTTCCCCTGGTACCCGCCGCACCCGCCGCACTGTGCAAGGGAATGGTTGAGGGTGAAAAATCTTGAGGATTCTGGTGTGGTTCACTCTGTTTCCTTTGGGCTCCTTCAGTCTGAGTGTGACTAACTGAGGTGAGGCGCCCGTTATTTGTTGGTCTGAAGACACCATTATCTGCCGTGAGAGTTACTTTGGTGTCGTGAGGGGGAGAGACATGCTTGAGTCCCATGTGATCTCCACTTAAAAGCGAGGCCACTGCAACTCCTTCAAGGAAGCTGATGTCATCGGTCGTCATTCCTTTGTTATTGTTACGTTGGTCCAAACTATGACCAGCATCGACTTGGTTGGAGGGATTTTCACGGTGAGTGGTGTGAGGAGTAGCTTGTGTAGGCGTGTAAGTCTTCAAGTGGGGATCGTGGATGTCACCTACTTGGGTTACGTCATGAGACATGGTCAGCTGTGTGTTGTAGTGGTGGTTGTCCAAAGGAGTGTGTGAAAGGGAAGCGCGTTGATGGTGTTGGTGTTGATGTCGGGTGGGCAGTAACGTCCCAGCGGGCTGCTGCTCGTGGGTGTCAGGGGATAGATGCTGGGGAATGGCTGGGAAGTGGTCGGTGGAGAAGGAAGAGTGTGTGTTTTCGTTTCGGCTGTGCATGTCAAAAGCGATGGGAAGATGCATATCGTGCATATGTTGCTGCAGACCCTTCTTTTTGCTGCCTACGGGCATCCTTTGGCTTTCCTGCTGCCCATGGGTGGTGGAGGTGGGGGGTCGGGTACCAAGCGGGTGGACCCGAAGAGCGACAGACATGAGTAGCGGTTTTTTCACCGCACCAGTAACATCACCATCAACAGACTGGTCAGAAAATCTGTTGGTGGTAATCTGCCTCGGTGGAACGAAGTGAAGGTCGAGACCACCTGTTTCTTGCGTCAAGTGTTCAGACTGGTGCGCTGCCTCGTTGAGCCGGGATTGTGAATGGGACTGCAGCCGTGGCTCGTGAAGAGAGTGTGGCATACTGGAATCATTTCGAAGAAAATCTGATACCACTTTTAGGTGAATTTGTGGAATTGGGAAGTTTTCAGTTTGTGGTTGTCTCACCGGCATCAGTCTTTGAGGTTGAGATGTTCTTTGTGGACTCTGACTGAAGCGATGTCTGATGGAGGTTTGCAAACGAGGCACACCTTGGTCACTGTCCTGCAAGCGTTGTGAAAGTCTGAACCTTGCTATTTCTTGTTGGCGAGCTGACAATCGCTGAAGGGTGTTGACTTTCGGCGAAAGTTCCTGCAAGTCTGGCGAGTGTTCATTAAACGCTGACCTACCTGAGTTATCGAAGTTGCTTGGTACAATGGTTTCTGAGGGAACTGATGGTTTCTGATGAGATGTGGAAGGCGTCGTGGCTGAATCTTGGGGTGAGGCGTCCATCGGAGGAGTTGTTGTCTCAGGAAGAGTAACAGGGATAGTCTCAGCCGTGGGCCGCTGTTCCTCGTGAGTGTTGTGGTGCTGACTCCCTGTTAGGATGTGGTGGTCCTGTGGCTGGACATTCTCGTTATGTAGAGTGTGAGTTAGACTTTTTTGTCTCAGTTCTATTTGAACGTCCTCTTTCGGCAGTTCAAAGACTGTTCCTTGGGGCGTCTCAGGACCTGCTGGAGTCCTGCGCGTATCGCCACTGACTTGGGGTTGTACATGAGATGTTAGAAAATCGTCACTTTCTTGTCTGATTTCTGGAAGATAACTGGGTGGCGCCTGTGCCATTGTTTGGTGCGGTTGTTGGCGGCCAGTTGATTCCCCTCCTACGTTTGGGAGGGAATGCGGGTCATTCATCGGTGATGAGTGGTCTTTGGTGTGCTCTAAGTTCAATGAAAGCGACGGCCTTTGATGGATCCCAGACAGCCTACGGTCCTGGATCCCACCTGGAAGATTCTGGAGAGCCACCAGTCTGGGCCCTTGTCTTGAAATTCCAAAGTTAGGTCGACGGATTCTCAGGCGTCTCCTGCGTAAGGGAAATGAAATTCGTTTCCGTCCTCCCTGCTCTCCTGACTCATCATCTCTGAGACGGACTCTGGAACTCACTCCTTGGCCCCTAATTCTTTTTGTATTGGTTAGCAATCCACCGCTAGCAGCAGGCAAGTTTATGTTCTGAAGTGTTATTTTTTCTTGCTCGCCGCCGCTCTGCGTGACGGTAGCTGTCGATACCTCCGCTGGCTGCTGGGCGACTCGGGCCACTAATGCTTCAGGGTTGCTGTTGTCGTGTCCCTTGTTATTACCTGAAGGCATCTGTCCTTGAGACAGACTCCCGCGATCATTTTCACTTATTGTAGGGTCAGGCTGATTTCCTTCTCTTGGAGAAAGGTGAGAATCTAGCATCGTCTTGACGGGACCATGAAACTTTGTGACCAGCAACTGAGGAGCCTCCGTAATATGCTGCCTTGCGACCATAGCTGCATCCATTGGAACTGCAGATAACTCCCGTTCCTGAGCATTCCTAAAGCCACCCTCATTATGCGATTTCGTGTCCACTGGCCCCGGTGGAGATAGTGTAGGGTTGGCCGTTTTAGAGACATCTTCTCTCCTTCGCGGGAGCACTATCCCCAAAGCAAACCGTCTTTGTGCAGCCTCTCGAAAATACTTTTGGATTCTTTCTTGGCGAGTGGAGGAACGCGGCAAGGAGCCGAGAGATGAGCCTTGGAGGCGGCGGCCAACGGGTCGGATGGGTCGTTGTCGCAGGCGCGGCAGCGGGTTCGGCTGGACATTCCTCCTCAGCGTCCTTATGGCACCAGTATCCTGAATCGCCTCATGCTCACTCTTGAACGGTGACTGGTCTAAGTGAGTGTCTGCGGCAACCACCTCTTGGCTCACGCTCTGCAAGGACACTTACATTAGAATGGAACCCACACTCAGATTACACCACCCGCGCCTCCAAATACCTGCCATGCCCCAATACTTGAAGTCTGTCATCAAGAATCTTACATTGTCAAGGACGTGTTAGCAAGACCTTAAAGTTCCTCCAACGTTAAAGTTCATGAGAAAAATAGTGGCGTGGTAAGGCCGCCAGTTCCATTTTAGGAAGTGTTCGTTCCCGCCACCAGGCAAGTTTAGTGTACCTTTCCTGTCCTCGATTGCTTCCCGCGGATATCACCCTCGCCTCGCCTCCCCTCATTTTGTCTCGTTCCCACTCCTCAGGCTTCTATCCCCACGTCACAGTACGCCTCGCCCACGGATCTGCGTCACCCACTCACCATGCAGCAACCACCTCTTTTCGTCCTCCATGTACCATCCATCCAACACACTTTCTCCACCTCTCCACTGTAGTCTCCCTTTAACCCCTCCTCACTCACCCTCACGCACCTGTCCCCTCATCATCTCCCTCACTAAACACCCACAACATCTCACCTCCCCTGACTCACCAACACCTCATCCCCCAACACTGTCCATCCCTCACACCTTATACACTCAGCTTGCATCCCTCAGTGCTCTACCTAACCCACACCCTCACACCCTCACACCCTCACACCCTCATCAAATCAAGTGCCTCCAGTCTCACTACTCCCCAATCCCTCCCTCCCTCCCTCCTTCCTTTCTCTCCCTCCAATCCACTCCCTCCCTTCTTCCTCCCCCAGCCAGGCTCCATAACCCTACACCTGCCACGTGTCAATCAATTTAAACTGATCTAGTCGTGTTTTTTTTTTTTTCATGCTCCCTCTGTGCATCGATCGAGCGAGCGATAGAGAGAGAGAAAGAGAGAGAGAGAGAGAGAGAGAGAGAGAGAGAGAGAGAGAGAGAGAGAGAGAGAGAGAGAGAGAGAGAGAGAGAGAGAGAGAGAGAGAGAGAGAGAGAGAGAGACTGACTCACCCTGACGATTATTCCAAGGAAGAGAAACGTGACACCTGAGGAAGAAGAGAGAAGAGTTAGTCAGCGAACATTATAGACGAAACTACTATTGTTACTACTACTACTACTACTACTACTACTACTACTACTACTAAACTTATAATAATAATAATAATAATAATAATAATAATAACAATAATAATAATAAAAGCGACGACGATGAAAAAACTAGAAAAACCTTTAAGAAAAAATATGAAGTGCTGAGCTGCCTTGCTAAAAATGAACAATAAACTGCAGCCAAATAACAACAGCGTAGCCTGAAGCGTGTGTGTGGGTGTGTGTGTGTGTGTGTGTGTGTGTGTGTGTGTGTGTGTGTGTGTGTGTGTGTGTGTGTGTGTGTGTGTGTGTGTGTGTGTGTGTGTGTGTATGTGTGTGTGTGTGTGTGTCGTGGTATGTATGTATATCGGTGTGTTCGCGGTGATTCAAAAGGCAAGCTGAGAGCCGCTGGAAAATTATCTAGCCACCGAGAAACTAATTGACGTCCATCCACACGCTTGCATACGAAGGGGAATGAGAGCAAAGTGGCCTCATTACCGGCCTGATAATTATTTTGGGCAGCAGTAATTACCTCGCAGAGATTAAACGGTGAAAAAATGTCGATTAAGCTTTTTCCATTTACGGGGAAAAATATTATTGGCACTCAGTCTTTTTTTTTTATTCTTGTTTTTCCAGCGATGGTGGTAATGATGATGGTGGTTATGGTGGTGGTGGTAGTGGTGGTGGTGGTATTATTATCATTAATATTATTTCTATTATTATCATCATTATTATTGTTATTATCATTATCATTATCATTATTATTATCATTATTATCATTATTATCATCATTTTCGGGTGTTTTTCTTTCCCTCCTTCCGTCCGCGTGTTGCCGTGTGTACTATCCTGGCTTTGCAGTGTAATCGGATAGTCGTGAGGGATTGACTGTACTTTCCATCGGCTTGTGTGGGATCACGACATGCCTAGCGGTGTGAATCGCTTTTGTTTGACTCGCTTATAGGCACGTGGCTCCTGTTACCCTAGTTTGTTTTTTTCCCGTGAATAATACTTGTTACTCGCCGCTAAGCTAAGTCCCTGTGTGTACACGTATCCGTTTCTATAATAGTTAAAGTTATCCTCGTCTAGTTAAAACTTGTTCACATTTTCACCTCTTGATGGCAGAGTTTGTTGTTTTCTTAACCAGCGTTTGTTTTTCTTTCTTATTCGTGTGTTATGAAATCGTTACTAACCAGCTTCAGTTTGCAGTTTCATTTTTGAGTCGTAAATCTGAAGCTTGTTGACACCTGCCTCTTGAGTGCGTTGCTATTGGTGTCATTTGTTTTCATTACGTGCTGATTCGCCTTGACCCGCGGTAAAGGCGTTAATCCGCTTAGGTAACATTAAGTAAGAGTTGATCCTTGTAGCTTTGAGGCTTATTTGTTGGCGCCACACACGCGCCTGCTCGGCACTGCAGCTTATTATTATTCGTCGACACGCACGCGTTTGTTTCTGATTAATCTATTTGCAATGAAACGTTAAAGTATTAATGAAATAGTGTTGATGATTTACGTTCATCTCATCGCCTCATCTTTTATTTAGTTGAAAATATGAATACTGCAATATAAAAATGGGTCGATAATACAGGAAATTAGTAAATAAATAAATATATAATGAAAAATATTCGGTGCAAAAATATACTGTAAATATCCAATAAGGAAAGTATGATATGAAGCGTAAAAATAAGCTGCGACAAACACCTGAGCATCGTCACCCAAACAGTAACACAATCACCACATCCCGAGAGACTTCGACAACACACACCACCTCGGCATCGCAGCGGCACACACACGTCACATGTAACCAACCAATCACTTTCCCTTTATATAAATATTTTTTCCTCCTTTTCAATGCAGTAGGGATCGACCGTCAGCAAGTATAGGTCAGCTTGATAAAAAAAAATATATATTGATAAAAAAAACACTTGCGCCGAGTTTGCAATGTGAAACCGAAGTGGGAAGAGCACACACCTAGTAGTGGCTTCATGGCGGTCCAGGTGATATACAGGCGGGCGAGGAGCGGGTGGTGACTTATAAGGCTTCTGGACCGTGGGTGGGAGGGAGGGAGGAAAGGGGAGGGTAAGGGAAGGGAAGGAGAAGGATATGAAGGGTAGTAACAAGAGTAAAAGAGAAGGGAAAAGTGTAACATAAACGTATGAATAGACAGATGCCTGTATAGTATTATTTCGTTGTGACTGTTGAAGGAAAATTTCACGTTTAGAAATTTGTTAAAGAATTTTACCGGTTTTGGTCGCTTAAAGATTTGGTCCCTGAAGTTTCTAGTGCCTGGAAATACGAAAAACGGATTAAAGGAGAGAGAGAGAGAGAGAGAGAGAGAGAGAGAGAGAGAGAGAGAGAGAGAGAGAGAGAGAGAGAGAGAGAGAGAGAGAGAGAGAGAGAGAAGAAACACGAATGGAATGTTGTATCACTTACACCCAAATTAACGTAACATTGCCTTGATCCTTGCAATTAGAAGAACAAGTAACACAGTATTTTAGTTTGAGGAATACCAAGGAAGGACAAGGAAGGGTGCAAAGATACATACAGACAAAGACTAGAGAGATGAATATTTAAACTGAATTCCTCTCCAATTATCCTACACATGTCTGTATGTCTGTCTGTCTGTCTGTCTGTCTACTTATATGAATTGTATGTACGTGTGTCTGTACTTTGTTACGTTCACATTACGTTACATTCACGTGGAATATTTTATTGATTTGTCTTTGATATCATATTGAACTTTTTCCTTTTAATTATGCAAAGTCAAGTGTCGTTGTTAAAATCAGGAAAATAGTATTAACTTTGAAATACATATATTATATCACAAATATACGAGTCCATTACAGATTTACACACCAGAATGTCTCTCTCTCTCTCTCTCTCTCTCTCTCTCTCTCTCTCTCTCTCTCTCTCTCTCTCTCTCTCTCTCTCTCTCTCTCTCTCTCTCTCTCTCTCTCTCTCTCTCTCTCTTTAACTACTACTATCTCTTTCTCCCTTTATATTTTCCCCTCCCACTTCCCTTATCTATTTCCCTCTCTCTCTCTCTCTCTCTCTCTCTCTCTCTCTCTCTCTCTCTCTCTCTCTCTCTCTCTCTCTCTCTCTCTCTCTCTCTCTCTCTCTCTCTCTCTCTCTCTCTCTCTCTCTCCCTCTCTCTCTCTCCCCCCCGTCGTCCCAGCGTCGCCCTTCTCTCTATTCTATCCCGTTACCTCCGCTGAAAGTGAAAATTTTGGATTCCTGTTAAAGGAGTCAGGAACCAGTCCCCCGGAGGCACCAAACCATGTCACTCCCTCCCTTCCGTTCCCTCCCTCTCTTCCTTTCTTTCTTCCTTCCCTCCCTTCCTTCCATTCCCTCCCTCCCTTCCTTCCTTCCTTTCTTCCTTCCTTTACTTTCTACAGTAAACAAAGAAAAAGATCTGGGAATCACAATATCAAACGATTTAAAGCCCAGTCAACATTGCTCAGAGGTAGTTAAAACTGCTAACAGATTGGTCGGCTTTATTGGGCGTACTTTCGAAAATAAATCAGAAAAAGTCATTTTAAAACTGCATAATTCACTAGTACGACCCCATCTTGAGTATTGCGTACAGTTTTGGTCCCCATATTACAGAAAGGACATTGACAAACTGGAAAGAGTCCAGCGAAGAATAACAAAAATGATTCCAAGGCTGAAAAATAAACCTTATGAAGAAAGACTTAAAGAACTAAACTTATTCAGCCTAGAAAAACGAAGGATGCGAGGGGATTTAATTGAAATGTTCAAGATAATCAAAGGATTCGATAATATCAATGCAGAAGATTACATTACTTTTGATCGATCAAATATAACAAGAAGACGTCATTCTTTTAAGATTACTGGTAAAAGATTCACATCAAACGAAGCCAAGCACTTCTTTATCAATCGGATCGTTAACGTTTGGAACTCCCTGCCCGCCAATGTCGTCGACAGTAAAACAATTACTACGTTCAAAAATAGACTTGACAAATATTTAGAAGCCAATCCACAACTAAAATACTATCCGTTAACGTAAACTTTGAGTATGTTCATCCTGATGTAC
>JAPQNM010000047.1:9702659-9705159 GCA_029783475.1 Metacarcinus magister
AATCACCTTACTATTACTACGATACATGTACAATGATATCAAATACTGTGTTGTGGATCACTTGATTATGATTTTTTTTACTACCACTGACACCAGACACTCAGCCTCCTCCCGGCCAAGCTCTCGTCAGGGGTGGAAATGCTGGAATTTTGTAATGAAACCGTACTTGAAATGTCAACTAAAACATTGAACCAAAGACTTCATTATTTTTTAATTAATAATGAAGTGACACGGAGAGTTTATTCAATATATAATGCCAAGTCTGTTCCTGTGTGTGGGGAAAATTTGCATTGGCTTATAATTCGCAGCCAGACGGACAACAGACAGAGAGTGGCAGGAAGGAGAATTAATACCACTGAGCCTAACAAATGGATAAAAAAATATATATTATTCAATCGTTAGTCATTGTTATTCAGTTTATTAGAAAAGTTGGGAATATAGAATTAGGGTTTTATCCAAATGGTGTGTGTGTGTGTGTGTGTGTGTGTGTGTGTGTGTGTGTGTGTGTGTGTGTGTGTGTGTGTGTGTGTGTGTGTGTGTGTGTGTGTGTGTACGTATGTATGTATGTATGAAAGAAAGATTTAGGAAAACAAGTCAAAATTAAATTCCTGCCGTGTGGGAGACCGGGGCGGTAAATAAAATCTGAAATCCATGAGGAACCAGCTGTGCGGGGTGCCAGCTAAGTCAAAACGAGAAGTCATAGAAAACAGGGTATGGAGGGATGACTGTAGTGTACCCTGGCTCTGGGGGAGGATGAGTTTGTCGTCCTCACCTTCCACCCACCAATTAAGTCTGTCATTCTTCTAGTCATTCCGTCCATTCACACTATACACCAATCACCAGTCCGTCCATTTACTGCTTCCTCTTACTACCCATCACTACTCATCAGTCATGTTACTTATTCCTCTCACATCCGATAAAGCATGTCATTCACTCCTCGCACATGTCATCAAGTTACCTTCACACACAAGCATCACCTCATGACTTCATCATCTCATCACCTCATCACCTTCCTGCCCGTCCTTGTGATGCTCTGAGATAACTGAACGCAATGCTAACTAAAACTATGAAGAGATTATGGTAGATACACAAGACTTTACTTTAGGTCGGAGCTGGAAAGTTGCAGTATTTTCACCACCACCACCACCACCACCACCACCACCACCACCACCATCACCACCACCACTACCACCATCACCACCACCACTACCTCTAACAACAACAATAGTAACAACAACAACAATTAACAACATTCCCAGCACGTAGAGCATCCCTAAGGAGCAAGTGAACCCTGCCTACCTAGTCTACCTAGCCTTATGTGTGTTTTCTTGTTTACTCTCTCTCTCTCTCTCTCTCTCTCTCTCTCTCTCTCTCTCTCTCTCTCTCTCTCTCTCTCTCTCTCTCTCTCTCTCTCTCTCTCTCTCTCTCTCTCTCTCTCTCTCTCTCTCTCTCTTTTAAAACAGAATATACAAGAGGCTCCCGTGAAAGGTGTTTGTATGTTTTTATGTTCACAAACCTTTTGCCGCCACCTCCACCGCCTTGCTTTAACCTTTCTTTTCTTTTCTTTTTTCTTTCTTTCTTTCTTTATTTATTTATTTATTTATTTATTTATTTATTTATTTTATCGGCGTGTGTTTTATTTGATCGGTACGTGTGTCTTGTCTTGTCTTGTCAGTTATCGGTATGCTCTCCTTTTTAATACCAATGTCTGTGTAGTAATCAGTTATTTGTATAGTTTCCTGTTGTATGAAATGTGTTGGAAGGCTGGAGAGGTAAACATGAAGTAGGTCGGGTCGGCAACTCTTGATGTGTTGCTTAAAAAAGTGACGCTCGTTGGCTGTTCTGTTCTTGAGTTCCTTTGATCTGTTCTCTCCATGCTGCCGTGGGATTAAAGAGAGAGAGAGAGAGAGAGAGAGAGAGAGAGAGAGAGAGAGAGAGAGAGAGAGAGAGAGAGAGAGAGAGAGAGAGAGAGAGAGAGAGAGAGAGAGAGCGAGAGAGAGAGAGAGGAGTAATTAACGGAATCCTTGTTGACCTTACATTTTTCGCGTCGCCATAGGATGGAAAAAGAGAAAAAAAATGGATAGACTCAGAATGATTAGTAGATTCTTTATTTCAGAGAGAGAGAGAGAGAGAGAGAGAGAGAGAGAGAGAGAGAGAGAGAGAGAGAGAGAGAGAGAGAGAGAGAGAGAGAGAGAGAGAATGTGCTGGATAATTAATGAAATCCTTCTTGACCTCTCTCTCCCCTCCTCGTTCACTCTAAGGCAGGCTATCCCGCGTGGCTGCTGGATATAAGGGAGCACTTAATCGTTAGGTGAAAGGGGCCAGACGGCAAGCCTTTCCTAGCGCCGGACAGTGACTAACGACGCTAGGAAAGGACGTCAGTGTGTTCTGGAGCGTCGCGTGCAGATGACAGAAGTTCGTAAGTGTTGAGTCGCCTTGAGCTGAGTTTAGATGGGAGGCAAAGACGTGTAATTGCTGCAACACTGTAGGAATAATTACG
>JAPQNM010000047.1:9710159-9717659 GCA_029783475.1 Metacarcinus magister
ACTGGAGACGAAGACGAAGGGAAGTGAGGGGAATGGAGGGGAGGAGGGAAGGAAGGAATAGAGGATTGAGAAAAATGAAAGGAAAGAAAGGGAGCGTAATGAGAGAGAGAGAGAGAGAGAGAGAGAGAGAGAGAGAGAGAGAGAGAGAGAGAGAGAGAGAGAGAGAGAGAGAGAGAGAGAGAGAGAGAGAGAGAGAGAGAGAAAGAAAAAAAAAAGTTCTTACACTTTTGTTTCTTAACAATAATACATTATAGTGTGTGTGTGTGTGTGTGTGTGTGTGTGTGTGTGTGTGTGTGTGTGTGTGTGTGTGTGTGTGTGTGTGTGTGTGTGTGTGTGTGTGTGTGTGTGTGTGTGTCTGTGTCTGTGTCTGTGTGTGTGTGTACAGTAATATCTGTATTCATGCGTGTACACAGAAAAATAAATTACCACCTTCCACTTCTCTTCCCCTTCCCTTCCCCCCCCTTCCCATCCCTCCCCTTCCCTCCCCTTCCCATCCCTCCCCTTCCCTTTCCTCCTCCTTCCTCCTCCTCCTCACCTCACACTCTGTAACTCAACAAGAAGAAAAAATATATAAAATATGTTCCCAGACTCGCTATTAAATTCGCCCCAAAATATCACCACCTACTTGCTCCTCCTCCTACACCTTCACCCACAAAAAGGTGCTCGAGTCGACAACCTTTTCATCTTTCTTTCCATGCTTGCAAAATATTAATTACCTTCCTCGTACGAACTCAATAAAAAAGGAGGAAAACGTATGTGTATATGTGTGTGTGTGTGGGGGTTATGTATATTATTCATTTATTTATTCATTTACTTGTTTATGTTCATAGGAATTGCTGTGTTTTCGATATACACATTGAAATAGGTTTTGTAATAATTTGTTTGTTTTATTTTGGTGTAGGAAACTCAACGTCATAAAATCTTGCAATTGCTTCGATAACACGAGGGACACAGCAGAGAGAGAGAGAGAGAGAGAGAGAGAGAGAGAGAGAGAGAGAGAGAGAGAGAGAGAGAGAGAGAGAGAGAGAGAGAGAGAGAGAGAGAGAGAGAGAGAGAGAAAGATCACATGATACAAGGAAAACTTCATTTTGGTTTTATCTGCTGTCCTCACTGGCTCCGTTCACTTGTCTTTTCTTTTCATTTTTTTAATCTTGAAGCCTGAGGAGAGGTGAAGGAGGGAAGGGAAGAAGATGAAGGGAAGAACATGGGCCTAGCTTTATACTGTAGTGACTCTCTCTCTCTCTCTCTCTCTCTCTCTCTCTCTCTCTCTCTCTCTCTCTCTCTCTCTCTCTCTCTCTCTCTCTCTCTCTCTCTCTCTCTCTCTCTGTAATCGTATTCCCTCAAAGTTAGGATGAGACATTCTGTTTCTTAACTTCTCTGCTTCCCCCTCCTGCTGTTTATGCTTGTCCTCCTATCTCTCTCTCTCTCTCTCTCTCTCTCTCTCTCTCTCTCTCTCTCTCTCTCTCTCTCTCTCTCTCTCTCTCTCTCTCTCTCTCTCTCTCTCTCTCTCTCTCAGTTAGTTACGTCATAAGAAGAGAACTTGAGAGATAAAGAAGGAAGGAGGAGGAGGAGGAGGAGGAGGAGGAGGAGGAGGAGGAGGAGGAGGAGGAGCTGGTCTCCATGTTCTGGGCCATGACCTAGCTAAGTGGACTGCTCTCTCTCTCGCTCTCGCTCTCGCTCTCTCTCTCTCTCTCTCTCTCTCTCTCTCTCTCTCTCTCTCTCTCTCTCTCTCTCTCTCTCTCTCTCTCTCTCTCTCTCTCTCTCTATTTATCTATCTATCTATCTTTATCTATCTCTCTTTCTCCCTCTGTCTCTCTCTCTCTATCTATCTATATATCTATTTATCTATCTACATATCTATATATCTATCTCTTCAACACCCCCCCTTTTTTTTTCTTCTCTCTCTCTCTCTCTCTCTCTCTCTCTCTCTCTCTCTCTCTCTCTCTCTCTCTCTCTCTCTCTCTCTCTCTCTCTCTCTCTCTCTCTCTCTCTCTCTCTCTCTTCCTCCCTGGGCAGTGTTGTCAAGGTCTCCAGGAAGCCAGTGTTGCCCGCGGGTCAGGAAGCTGCTATTTAAGGGGGAGGGAAGGAAGGAGGGAAGGAAGGAGGGAGGGAGGGAGGGAGGGAGGGAGGGAGATGCTGGAAAGTGGAGGAAAGCTAGGCTGGAAAAGACTTGGAGGGAAGGAAGAAAACTATGAGAGCGCACGGAAGGACATTCAGGAAGGAAAATGGAAGGATGAGAGAGAGAGAGAGAGAGAGAGAGAGAGAGAGAGAGAGAGAGAGAGAGAGAGAGAGAGAGAGAGAGAGAGAGAGAGAGAGAGAGAGAGAGAGAAAAGAAGAAAAAAAAGTTCAGAAAATATTGCAATAAAAGAAGGATAGAGAGAGAGGGATAATATAAGGACTGAAAGTAAGAACACAAAAGAAGAAAGAAAGAAAGACAAGGAATGAAGGAAGAAATAATGGAGAGGGAAGGGAAGGGAGGGAGTGGCAGGGGTAAGGGAAGGGAATGTTGGAGGGAAGGAAAGGTTGGTGGGAAAGGAATGAGGAAAGAAATAAAACTAAAGAGAAAAAAAAATTGCATTGTATTATACATTCCCTTGTTTTATTCATTGATTTTTCTTTACTTTGAAAATTAATGAAAAGTCAGATGATTAAAAGGGAATATATTGAAATGTAGAAGTAAAGGTAGGATAATTTTTTTGTTTACTTTTTATTTATTTTTAGCAATATAAATAATTGATTGTCGAATGATTGCATGAAAGATCCATTAATTGAAAATGTGAAGCTATTTTGTTTATTCTTTTCCTTTGTAATTCACTTTGTAAATAATAATGGAAGGAAAAGTGAAGTGAAAGGTGTGAAAATATTTTGTCTATTTTTCTTACTGTTATCATTTATTTATTTGTATTTTTATTTTGGCTCCGTGCGATGAAACTAAACTAAAACATGAATTATTTAACGAAGGAATCCGATATAGAAAAAAAAAAACTTGGCATTACTTTACATATAAAATAACATCATATAATTATAAAAGTTAAAAAGAGAAAGTAAACCTTAAACTCAACACTTTTATTTTACTACACAAACAGATTAGAAATTACACGTTGAAATAGAGGAAGAAAAAAGTGAAAAGAATAAAGAGGTTTTCCAAAGAAGGGAAGAAGCGCAGACCAGAGAGTAAGGAGAAGATTGGATAATGAAAAAGTAGTAAGCGGCTTTGCAAGGTTTTAAAAAGAAGAAGAAAAGGAAGGAGTGAAGGAAGGAGCTAATCCCGAAAGAAATGGAGATAAAAACCGGGAAAAGATTCACGGAAGAAGGAAGGAAGGAAGAAAGGAAGGAAGGAGATAAGAGAGAGCGAGAGAGGGAGGGAGGAAGGAGGTCAGTATTGTAATAAATATAAGAAAGGCAGGAAGAGTAAACACCGCCGGGGACACACAAGGATAGAAAAATAAATAGATAAATAACATACACTATAATAATAATAAACTGAATTGTGAATGAAGTGAAAACAGTGAAAGGTCAAGGGAGGAAGGAAGAGAAGAAGAGATAAGAAGGAGGGAAAAACTTACCCTGATATGATAGAAGGAAGGAAGGAAGGAATGGTGGGGAAGGAGGAAGAAGAAACAAACCTTCAGGAAACATTAACCTTGAAACTTAGGACAGAAGGAAGGAAGGAAGGATGAAGGAGAGTAAGAGGAGGAGGAAAATAAGAAAACGAGGAAGGGGTAAAATAAATGAAGGAAGATGAAGGAGGAATAATAATAATAAGTGTAAAAAAATAAGGATAGAATTGATAGGATGTTTGTTTAGTGAGAATGAAGTTTGAAAATAATGAACAAGTAAGAAAAAATATAATTGATAAAGATAACAACAACAATGAATTAATAAGAAGAAAAGTGAGACAACGTTTTCACACACACACACACACACACACACACACACACACACACACACACACACACACACACACACACACACACACACACACACACACACACACACACACACACACACACACACACACACACGTACGGAATTTGCAACTCATAAATATCACAGAAAGAGAGAATCAATAGAAAGGAAACGAAGAAAGCAAAAATGTACGAATAAGGAAGTGGAGGAAGGGTGGAGAGGAAAGGAAACCATTAACAAAAAGGGCATTAATGATATCGTGCCAGGAAGGAAAGGGAGGAAGGAAGGGAAGCAAAAGATATAGTAATTAAGAACGATTAAGGAGGTGGACAAGGAGGAGAGGATAAAAAGGAGGAAGGAAGTGAGGGGATAGAGGAGGAGGGAGTGTCAGGTTTTTGTGAGTGGCCCACCTTGATGTTTGTGGCTCCAGGTGATGTAAAGTAAATCTCAATAGTGGCAGGTAAAAGGGTAATGAGAGAGAGAGAGAGAGAGAGAGAGAGAGAGAGAGAGAGAGAGAGAGAGAGAGAGAGAGAGAGAGAGAGAGAGAGAGAGAGAGAGAGAGAGAGATTTGTAAGACTTTTTTTCACTTATTTTTTATTATTGTTGCTGTTTTCATTACCTCTACTATTACTATGCACCACCTACTATTATCATCATTATTATCCTTATTATCATTATTATTATTATTATTATTATTATTATTATTATTATTATTATTATTACCGTCATCATCATTACACTGCCGCACGTTATTCCAGTGTCATCAAGCTCACGGCGCCACTAACCTTGTTCCTGTTTACACTCCTCCACCTTCACACCACCATCACCACCACCACCACCACCACCACCACCACCACCACCACCACCACCACCTCTTCCTCCTCCACTCCCTCCACTTTCTCCTCCCTCCACACTGTCCCGCTGCTTCCACTCACCCTCATCCTCCACTTTCTCCTCCCTCCACATTCCTTACCTCTCAAATCCACCTCGCACCTCCACTTTCTGCAATCTCTCTCTTTTTTTTCTTCTCTCTCTCTCTCTCTCTCTCTCTCTCTCTCTCTCTCTCTCTCTCTCTCTCTCTCTCTCTCTCTCTCTCTCTCTCTCTTCTCTCTTCTCTCTTCTGTTCCTCTTCTTCCATATTCACCTTTCCAGTAACTATCCTTTATCGCCTTCTGCACTTCCTCTTGCATCATTTTACATTTTACTTCTCTTCCCTCCACATCGTTCATCTCCCTCCTTCCTCTACCCTTCACCTCTCTTCCTCCGTCGCTTCCACCTTTCACCTTCATTTTATCTTCCCTCATGCCCCGAAATCCGCTGGAGATGAAGTGCAGGAGTCTGGCGTTCTTCCTTATTTTCTTCCTGCATTAAACTTAACTGGAAGAAAGACCCTTTAATTCACTGGAAATTTCATCGCCTTGTGCAATGTTATTTTGTTTCCTTTTTATTATATATGATTTCATGTAATGTTTGCAGTAGTAGTAGTAGTAGTTTGGTTTTTTTTTGTAATGGTGGTAGCAGTAGTAGTAGTAGTAGTTGTAGTTGTAGTTGTTGTTGTAGTTGTTGTTGTTGTTGTTGTTGTTGTTGTTGTTGTTGTTGTTGTTGTTTTTTATCCTCGTCTTGGTCTGTTTCTTCCTCAGCTTCATTATCTTCATCATCTCCCTTTTCTTCTCCTCCTCCTCTTCGTTATATTCTTACTTCCTTGTCGTCGTCTTCTTCTTTTTCTTATTTTTATTCTTATTTTTCTTATTATTTTTTTTCTTCTTCTTTTTCTTCTTCTTTTTTCTTCTTCGTCTTCTTATCTAACTTTATTTCACTCTATCAGCATCAAACAAGTAATTCATTTCCTGTCCCTCGCTCCTTCCAGCCCTTGACTTTTGCGTTCCAGCGAGAGCAGCGTCTGGTTGGCACATTATCGGGCTGGAGTGGCTCTTCCTCTATGATTTATTCCTTATTACCTCCCTTGGCTCGCCGTCAACCACACGCCATAACAATATGTATTCATTTGGAACCTCTGCCAGACATTATCTACTTCCAGTCCCTCTTTGTGTCTCTTGTTTTACTCTTCCTCCTTTCCGTTATTTATTTCGTTTATTTGTCTTTTCTTTCCGTTGTTCCTTCTTTTATTCTATCTTACAGTCTTTCATCATTCCTTCCGTATGCACCTTTTCTTCTTCCTTCCTTCCTTCCTTTCCCTTTTCCTTTCCTTTTTTCTTCCTTTCTTATTTTCTTTTACCGCCTTATCATTTCATTCTTATTTCCTATCTTTTTTGGGGGGGGGTTTCGTCCTTCCTTCATTTTTCCAATACGTTTTTTCTTCCTTTACACCCTTCCTTCCTTTCCTTTCCTCACCCCCATTTCCCTCCTTACACTTATTCTCTCTATCACTCCCTCCATCCCTTGTAGTCAAAAGACGTTTACTTTCCCTCTAAGGACACACGCGATCTGATGTTATTTCTAGTTAGACTTCCTACCGAGGAGCCCCACCTTATCGCCCCTCACAGCCCCTCACAGCCTCACATAGCCTCACACAGCCTCACACAGACTCTCATTGCCCCCTCACACCCTCTCACAGCCCTTCACACCCTTTCACAGCCTCTCACAGCCCCTCCTTTCCGTCTGAGTCAAGCGGGAGATTTCGAAGTGTGTGGATTATGCAAACAAGATTTCTGCATCACATCCTCTCTTCACTCCTTCCCATCAGTTCATTTCCCTTTGCTTCTTTTCAACGCTCCTGCTTTCAAGTGTCCCTCTTTTCCCTTCCTGCTCCGCCTCTTCCCCTCTCGTGCCTTCTCTTCCCTCCCTTTCCAGGCCTCCTCTTTAGCTTTCCTTTCCCTTATCATCTCTTCCGTTACTGTTCCTCGCTGTATCAAACTTCTTTTTCTATTTCTGTCCCGTTCCTGCCTTCTATGCTTCTTCCTTCACTAGTCCTGTTTTTATTCCTGTTTCCTTCATCCTTCCTCCCCTCCATCTATCCGTCCTTCCCTCCTCTCCCCTTCGTGGGTGTCTCGTCGGGATGGTATTCAGTGCAGGAGGATGGAAAGAGATCCTTGAGTTGGCGCTGAGGAACCGCCTGTCGGGGGAATGCAAGGAAAAGTTGGCGGGCGCGGAGGGAAGGCAGCGGGGGAAGGGATAGGATGAGGCTTTGAGAGATTATGTTAAAGGGAATGTGCTTATTGTATTAAGATCTCATACCTGACCTTAAAGTTGACGGTGTAGCGTGAGGTGTTAAGTTTCTTGTGATATTTGTAGTATAATGTAAAAAATATGTTGTGTGGTTTTGTTTTATATAATTTTTTTTTTCTTGTCACGTTGAAAGTTTTTATATATAGTAATGGAAATTTATGTTGTGCATCTATCTATTCGTATTCATTATTTTTTTGACAGTAATAATTTTGATACCGTGATTATCATTTTTACGAAATATTTATATGATAATTTCACACACACGCACCTGCTTGCGCTCGGCTTTTAGAACGTAATTCCAGTTCATTAATAAGTTACCCTTGACCAAACTCTCATCTTCTTTGATCAACTTTATATATATCATTCTCTTTTTCTTTACATTTTGCCTTGGAAATGTGAGCAAAA
>JAPQNM010000047.1:9725159-9727659 GCA_029783475.1 Metacarcinus magister
ACTTAGTTATGTACCCTCTTCACTACTTCCTCTACCTCCACACACTCGTACCTTACTCAGCCACACTGCATCTGTTCCCCCACCTTCCCATGCCCTTACTGCCCTTCCCTCCCTCCCTCCCTTCCCTCCTATCCACACCGCAGCTTTTCTCTTCCTCCTCCTAACCACACCACTGCCTTCACACGCCTTGGCACTTCCCCCCTTCCAAACTCCCCCACTCCCCCACTCCCCACTCTCTACTCCCCACTCCTTCCACAGCCAGCAGCTCAAGGTAAGGATGTTCACCCTGCTTAAACAAAAACAAAAGTACACCAGAAAAACTGAAAAAATGTGGCATTGGTTAAATTACGCGTTGAAAAAATATATTGAGGCATAAACTTACATAAAAACTTGAGTGGAAATGCACCTGATTTTTTTTTTTTATATACATACACACTTTTTAACCTTAAGAATGCTAATGACCTTGTCTCAGCAATCCTTAGTCGTAAGTTTTACAGTTGAAGAAAAAAAAATCCAAATATTTAAAATGTCTTCCTCGTAGCCTTACAGAGTTCTCACGGCAATTTGTGTCAATTCTGCACTACGAATTTCTTCATTTCAAGCGTGTAATGTACTGCTTGGTTAGGTTAGGTTAGGTTAGGTTGTCCGTCAGTCTTCTTTTTAATGAAGAAGAAACGAAGTCATGATTTAGAGCGAGAAAATGAGTTCAGTGTCTCGGTGCCGCAGCCAATCTACATTATCGATTTCCTTTACTTCATTCCTTTCTTAAGCTTCCTTGCGTCTCCTCCTTGCAGTCCACGATGAATATACGTATTTATCTTTATTTCTCTATGCTTTGGGACCTGAAATATTGTTGTTATTGTGTTCAGTGATATGCAGCAGAATACGGAAGGCGGAACATTGGCTCACTCTCAGCACCAAGAGAATTGTAGTCACACGTTTTCCAAAATAAACAACTGCAGAATTACGCGTCAGCACATTCCGTCACACGCTGATTCAGGCAACTACAGGCAGCCGTGACTTTGTGAGACAGGCTTGTTAAGTCACTAGTGTAAAGATTTGTAACGTAAGACGAGAGCATGATGAGTATTGTGATGATGGTTATGCTGCAGGAAAAGCTGTTAAGATTTCTCTCATTCCTGCATCATAGTCTTGGAGATCTTCATAGCTTACGAGTAGATGTACTTTGTTGTACTATATTAACTTCATAGTACTATTATTATTGCTATTATTATCATCATTATTATTGTTATTATTATTATTATTATTATTAGTAGTAGTAGTAGTAGTAGTGTAGTAGTAGTAGTAGTAGTAGTAGTAGTAGTAGTAGTAGTAGTAGTAATAGTAGTAATAGTAATAGTAATTGTAGTAGTAGTAGTATCATTAAATTATTACTATTACTATTTCCCTTCCTTTCCTGCCACCTGTGCTGCCATTGGTCTCTGAGGCTGTTACTGATTCCGTCAAGTTAGCTGGAACGTTCCCGCGAGACTGGTTTGTTTCCAACTTTGCAATCTAGAAAGATGACACACCGACACTGACTACCTTGCAAGGGGATAAGACGTCGATGCAAACAGTGTACTTACGGCTACGTATGTACAGAAGATTTACATTGCTCTTACGTTCAGTTAGTTAGCTACGTGGCATTACACACAGTATAAATAAAGACGCAAAATAAGGCTCCATCATTTGTCAGATTGCATTGTGTGTTGCCGAGGAGATCGCTGCCAGACACTGAGGAAGTTTGAGTCGTCTTGGGAGAAAGTTAGGAAACCACAATTTTGAGAGAAGAGAATCCCTGACCCCTTCCCTAACTCTTCCCCTTCCACTCCCTTCCACTCTCCTTACCTCAATCCTTACCCATCCCTTCGTCACCCCTTCGTCATCCCTTCATCACTCACCCCTTCATATCACCTCGTTCCCCTTGCATCTGTTCTCTTCACTCATTGTCTTCCCTTTCAATTATCATGTCCTCCTCACTCCCCTCATGTACAGTTGAAGAGGAAAGCTGATCCACTCCTCTCTGTCTCCTCCTTCCTTCATCTCCTTTGGGTATACGTGAGCTGCTACGATGCGTGACAACAGACAAACGAACGAACAAACTACTTGATTTTCCTGTAGAGCAAAAAAAAGACGAGAGAGAACTTGGTGTGTGTGTGTGTGTGTGTGTGTGTGTGTGTGTGTGTGTGTGTGTGTGTGTGTGTGTGTGTGTGTGTGTGTGTGTTTAATATAAAACTTGCAACAGGTGAAGACTACGGTAAAACACTTCATAGAAAAAGTTACTGCGACTCTCAGGAAAAGAAAAAAGTGATAAAAGGTCACTAACATAACCTCAGCGCATCCAATAATCATAATAATAAAAGTAATAAAAGGAAATTGTATTATAAGAACAACCTCATGTGTGTGTGTGTGTGTGTGTGTGTGTGTGTGTGTGTGTGCGTGTGCGTGTGCGTGTGTGTGTGTGTGTGTGTGTGTAGAGGCCGGTGAGCACCTTGACTTA
>JAPQNM010000047.1:9732659-9742659 GCA_029783475.1 Metacarcinus magister
AGAGAGAGAGAGAGAGAGAGAGAGAGAGAGAGAGAGAGAGAGAGAGAGAGAGAGAGAGAGAGATTCATTACATAGATGTTGTCCTTTTTACAGCGAAACTCTTTCACACACACACACACACACACACACACACACACACACACACACACACACACACACACACACACACACACACACACACACCTCAGGAACCACCATCTGCCGAACCTTGAATTGTGGTTCGATTATAAGAAGGAAAAAAATAATCGTCACCTTGAATCATAGCGGGAAGTGGATTAAGGGCGGAAACGGGTGGTTGTTATTGTTATTATTATTATTATTATTATTATTATTATTATTATCATTGTTATTATTATTATCATTGTTATTATTATTACTATCTATTTTTTTCATTATTCAATTGTATTTATTGTAATTCTCTCTCTCTCTCTCTCTCTCTCTCTCTCTCTCTCTCTCTCTCTCTCTCTCTCTCTCTCTCTCTCTCTCTCTCTCTCTCTCTCTCTCTCTCTCTCTCTCTCTCTCTCTCTCGCTCTCTTGCTCATGAGTCGGGAACAAAAAAGTAATACACAACACCGTCGCGTCAAGGGAACACGCCGTCACTCGCCTTTTTCCTGCATTAGCCTCGTTGTGTTGTGTTGATTGGACGGAACATTGACCTGGACGCCCCTCGCTGCCTCCCCATAGTGTTAAGGGGACGCTAAGGGGCTACTGGCTATCTGACGTCTCTTACATCACGTTATCAATACCATTACCACCACCGCTACCTGACATCATCCTTAGCATTCTAATGAGCATCCTGACATCACTGTTACCACCACTCTCTCTATCACCGCTACTACTTGTATAACTAGTTTTGACATCATCACCTGCATTCTAATTGATGTTCTGATATCAGTAGTATTGTCATCACTATCTCTGCCAGTTCTATCATCATTATTGTCGTTTTCATTACTTTTTAAAGGATGATACTTCCATTAATCTCTACTTCTACTTCTACTACTACAACTATTACTTCTACCACCTCTTATATCACCACCACCACTGACCTTATTATCATTTATATCATCATTCCTACCACCATCCGTCCTCCGCCTCCACAACCACCACCACCACCACAGCAGCGAAGACAAACAGCACCACCACTAACACTCGACACAATCATCTCATCACCATTACTACCACTACACTTTGTCACCATAATGCTGCTCTGTCACATCTGCATCACCACAACAACACACCCTGAACCAGTACACTAATCCAATGTCACAACTATCATCATCATCATCATCATCAGATAAAGAAGATCCGTGTTACTATCGGGGCAAAAATAATGAGCTCGTTTTGCTTTTATAATCACGCGTTGCAGATGTTTTTTATTTATCTGTTTGCGTTCCCCGAGCCGCCGCCTCCTGGCCAAGGCGGGAGGGATGCTGCATGCGACCTTCGTGGCCACACTCCGCCAAGCCACGCGTCAAGGGCTGCGGGAAGACGGTAAAAAGGCCGCGCATCCTAAACCTTACTTGCCTCTCAGTGCTAATAGATCGCCTGCCTCTAAAGGTGTGATAGCAACCTCGCGTCGTGTCTCCTCGCCTTGCCTCGCCTCGCATCGTGTGCTTGCTTGCTTGGCTTTCATTGCATCCTTGTCAACACCTGCTTTCGTTTTACTGCTGTGTCTCTCTCTCCCTTTCTCTCTTTTTTTTTTCTTTCTCTCTCACTCACTCTCTCTCCCTCTCCCCTACACACACTTCTCTCCTTTATCTGCTCCTCTACTCGCCTCCACTCGCTGATATCCCACCCAGCTTATCCCTTGCCTCTCCACCTCCACCCATTACCTTCCACTACAACGCATATATTCCATCCCTACCCAGCCTGCCTCGCTCTGTTGTTCCCTGGAGCCCCGTTGATAAGAAGGATAGAAATGGAAGGGAAAGGGAATTAATCAGGAAAGTGGAGGGAACACATTACCGGTTTGCATCTCTCTTAATTATTGTCCTTAAACCACCTTGAGGAAAGATGCTTCAAGTCGTTTTCTGAATTTTTTGATATATTGGTTTTTTTTCCGACGCTTCCCTATTTTTTTCCTTATTTTTCGAGTAGTGGAATTGTATACGGTTTGGATGGTTAACATAAAGAAGGTCATATAGCGTAGTTAAGGATTGCAGGGAAGCGCTCTCTCTATACAGGATCGAACACCCAACCTTTACGTCATGGGCAACACTCACTACCACTGCGCCACCTACAACCTGTTTAATTTAATGGCTTTTCATGATGTTCAAGACTCGTATATATGTGGCATGGAAAAAAATATATACACGATGAAATAAAAGAATAATAAGCACTGAAATATTTGTACAGTAAGATCTCATTTTACTGTTAAATGGAAAAGTTTGTGGATGAAAGAATAAGGAAAAGCAGAAACATGAAGGAAAAGAAAAGTGTAGGAAGACCAAAATAAAAATGAAAAACATTTGTCTGGTTCACTGTCGCCTCATTAAGGTTGTTGTCTCAGGTAACAAAAAATAAAATAAGGAAAAAATCACCACAGTCTTCACGGTCAGATTTTTTTCCTTTTTCCCTTCGTAAGTTTGATGAGGCGATGACAACCCAGAGCCGCGGGGGGAACAGGGGAAGGAAAATAATGGGGTGTAGGATGTGTAGGACGTGTAGGAATGGAAGGATATTGTGAAGCCAGATTGTTACCTTACCCAATAATAATAATAATAATAATAATAATAATAATAATAATAATAATAATAATAATAATAATGTGTTGCAGGAAATGATTCGTTCTTTCAGAGTGACGAGGCTGGTGTCCTCTACAACCCAACCCATCTTTATGCTTTCCTCTCGTCCTCTCGTGTCTTTTTTCAGTTTGTTTCGTCACAGCTGAACACACATGCATTGTTCTCACCAGTCCCTTCGAGGCAGCTGTGTTGATTGGCTCTCTCTCTCTCTTTCTTTCTCTCTCTTTGTTTTTTCTCTCTCTGTCTGTCTCTCTCTCGCTCATTATACATTAACATTGTATTCATTATTATCTCTTTCGTTTCTATTTAAGCCCCTTTTGCTTTGCTTTGCCCTTTCAGACTATACAGTATAGGTATAGACAGTTAGTGATCAGACGCAGCCGTGGTGAGACAGATGGCTTTGTATGGCAGTGTTCCTTATTCTCGAGACATAACACGTGGCTAAGTATTCCTTGCATGTTGTGTAAGTCGACTAAAAGGATCAAAGACGGAGATCTGTAAAACCTTCTGAGAATTTCTATTTCCACAAAATATAAGAAAAATAAAAGAAATAGAAAGGGTTTGTTTTCATTTTATTTTGTTGTTTATTCATTTTGTTTCCTTATTTCTTTTCAGCATTTTTTTCTTCACATGTTGGCGGTGAAGCTCTTTTGCGTTTAAGATATTTTAAGTGTGGATTCTGGTCTTTCAGTGAAATGTATTTAGACGTTAATCAAATTTGTCAAGCGTGACGCCAACACCGGTTTTTTCATCACTTCCGTCAAACCTTCTGCCTGTCTGTATATATGTACATAAATGTTTACTCTATGAGATTAAGTATAAATGTATGTATTCTTCCGTTCATTGTGTGTTATTCAGCATGGTATGGAGGATCACGCGCTAGACTCATGATCATCAGCCATTACCCTCCCCGAAAGAGCTCATAGAGACGAATCCATAGGTAGTTGCTCAATGGGGGTAGTAACTGCTCCCTGTCAATGAAAAATCCTTAGCGACCTGAGTAGGGTTCGAACCCACGCTTTGCTGGGTGACAGGCAGGAGTCGTTCCACTGGACCACGGAAGCCTGTGTGCGTGTTTGTGTGCGTGCGTGCGTGGGTGCGTGCGTGCGTCCGTGTGTGTGTGTGTGTGTGTGTGTGTGTGTGTGTGGTGTGTGTGTGTGTGTGTGTGTGTCACGTACGCCAGCAGGATAACAACGGTTCATATGAATTAAATGTTGTTGTTTTTTCCCGTCTTGCAACTGCCATGTGGCGCCTACACGTGCAAGACAGAAAAAAATATTATTTAATTCATATGAACCTTGTCACATCTTGCATGCTTGTCTACGTGTGAGGCGTCTTAATGCCTGTGAACCCTGTGATCCTGCTGGTGTACGTGTTAGACGCCTGCCGCCACCAAGGACGCAGCACTGTCACTTTCATTCCCCTCCTAATGACTGTGTGCATCCAGTAATGTTGTTGTTACATTGTACTATTTCATTACCATGCAGTATTATGTGTTTAATAGTACGTGACATCTCCATAAACCTTAGTAATGTTAGTAATCTAATCGTGTTGGCTTCACCGCGATGTTAATATAGTTAAATAAATGGTATTAATTGAAATTTCACTAATATCCTGAAATTTTGACACCAAATATCCATCATGTTATTCAGGTCACTATCGTAGTACAATGTAGCCACACGGACAGCCTCGTTAGGACCACTAGGACTGTTGTTGTCTGTTCTTCCTTTGTACTCCTTTGTTATCTGGCAACACTGCTCTCAACGCCTCACCCTCACCCCCACCAACACTCCACCCTGACCCACCCCTTTACACCATATGGCCACCCTCCACCCTCCACCCTCCACCCTTTATCCATAGGAGTGGCATGTGTGGTTGGTGGTGTGATGCCTGGGCTGTGGATTATATGGGTGGATAGGCTGTGGGTGTGTGTATGGGATGGAAATAAAAAGAATAGATATTGTGTATACGTGGTGAGTAGGTGGATTATGTAATGTGTGGGTTGTGGGTCGTGTGGGAGGTATGGGCGGCCTGTAAGTGATGTGGGTTGACTGTGGGTAATGGGTGGTATGGGTTGTCGTGTAGGTGGAGGGTGGGTGGGCTGTGATCTGTGTGTGTGGGTTGGGTGTGGGTTGTGTGGTCGTTGCGCCATCGTGAGCCCAAACCAACACCTGAAACAGTCAGTGGTCACCTTGAAGGAGCACTGAGGGAAAGGACATGTTTGCACACACTCTCCTCCAACCTCTTCCTCCTCACCACTATATCATTCCTCTCTCTCTCTCTCCTTTCCTCCATCCCTCCCTCCTTTACTCCCTCCATTCCTCACTCCTTCTCTCCATCCCTCTCTCCTTTCCTCCCTCTCTCGCTCCACCACCCTGCTACCTCCATATTTCGATCCCGTACCTCCTCCTCCTCCTCCTCCTCTTCCTCTTCCTCTTCCTCTTCCTCTTCCTCTTCCTCTTCCTCTTCCTCTTCCTCTTCCTCTTCCTCCTCCTCCTCTTCCTCCTCCTGCCTTATATTGTCCTAAGTCTTTTACAGTTAAGAGCTTCATGAATATTTCCAGTCACTCACCACTCAATGCAGGACGTAAATTATAGAGCGCTGAGTGATTTTTTTTATTCAACCTATTCTTGTTTGTGTGTGTGTGTGTGTGTGTGTGTGTGTGTGTGTGTGTGTGTGTGTGTTGTGTTTGTTTGTGTTTGTGTTTGTGTGCGTCTTTTTTTTTCTCTCTCTCTCTCTCTCTCTCGATGTATTTATGTATGTCTATTTACAATTCCAAATCAAGTGTAGGTTTTGTTCATGAGAGAGAGAGAGAGAGAGAGAGAGAGAGAGAGAGAGAGAGAGAGAGAGAGAGAGAGAGAGAGAGAGAGAGAGAGAGAGAGAGAGAGAGAGAGAGAGAGAGATGAAGACTATTTGAAGGCTGAAGAAGCAAAATGCAACAAAAAAAAAGATGAAAGAAGTGGAGCAGGAGCAGGAGGAGGAAGAGGAAGAGGAAGAGGAGGAGGAGGAGGAGGAGGAGGAGGAGGAGGAGGAGGAGGAGGAGGAGGAGGAGGAGCGGTATCTTTCCTGTCGCCTGACCAACGTAGGAATATTGCTCGACGAAAGAGTTCAAGGATTTATCTCACATGCATTCAGTAAAGCGATCCTCCTCCTCTCTCTCTCTCTCTCTCTCTCTCTCTCTCTCTCTCTCTCTCTCTCTCTCTCTCTCTCTCTCTCTCTCTAATGTGTAGGGAAGGGGAGGAAATCAGATATAGGAATGAGTTAAGTTTCCCTTATTCATTCGCTCACTTCCGGAAATCATCACTCACTCTCTCTCCTTTTTATTAATGGAGGAAATATCAACGTTATAATTAAAAGAAAATTATATATAACGTAACACTTGGAAATGTGTCCCTCAATCCTCCTCCTCCTCTCTTCTTTCTCCTGCTCTTCCTCCTCCTCCTCTTCCTCCTCCTCCTCCTGTCTGTGACGTTGCTGCTTGCGTCATGACCTTGCCACGCCTCCCCTTGCGAGTGTTGACTTCGTGTGACCTTGTGTGTGTGTGTGTGTGTGTGTGTGTGTGTGTGTGTGTGTGTGTGTGTGTGTGTGTTTGTGTGTGTTTGTGTGTGTGTGACGTATCTGCTTTAGATGTGGTTTTTATAGTTCTCTCTCTCTCTCTCTCTCTCTCTCTCTCTCTCTCTCTCTCTCTCTCTCTCTCTCTCTCTCTCTCTCTCTCTCTCTCTCTCTCTCTCTCTCTCTCTCTCTCTCTCTCCAGACATCCGCACGTCACCATAATAGGAAAAATCTCTTGTCTGGCTTTAAGTCTGAGACGCACATCACAAGCAAATGAAAAGAGAGAGAGAGAGAGAGAGAGAGAGAGAGAGAGAGAGAGAGAGAGAGAGAGAGAGAGAGAGAGAGAGAGAGAGAGAGAGAGAGAGAGAGAGTTATAATCATACAGCCGGCTATATAAAAGAAACACACACACGTAAACAGCCATGCACACACATAATATAGTGGTGTGAGGTATGGTTGGACGCATAAGAAAAGTGTGTCACTATACTATCTACCCTCCACGAACACCATCCATCCTTGCCTAAACAACAGCTTCTTCCGTGACTGTGCATAGAAAGCAGAGCAAATGTAGAGGGAGGGACGCTGTGTAACCTTAACACAGTAATCTAACATGTAGCAGCCTTAGAACGATGAATTTACACACTACACAAGACCAGATACATATTGATTCCTACGTCTATATAGGTTATACATCCATGTTTTATGTTGCTGCGAGCTCTACAGTAGCTGGTTTTCTGTTAATATTACTATGATATTGTAGTGGTACATCTGCATGAGTGAGGATAAGCCGTGTATTGTGTGCAGACTTTCAGGTCGTGGTGATGAAAAATAGATGTGTGTGTGGGTGTGTATATGTGTGTGGGTGTGTGTGTGGGTGTGGGTGTGGGTGTGTGTGTGTGTGTGTGTCTGTGTGTGTGTGTGTGTGTGTGTGTGTGTAACTTACGTGTGTAATAAGATCTTCTAGGATAACCATTACTCGCTCGATTCAGGACACATCAGAAACATTTTGTGGGTTATGGTCACACACACACACACACACACACACACACACACACACACACACACACACACACACACACACACACACACACACACACACAGGGTACAGGTCATTTGATACTCAGGCTATATAGGTACTGAAGGCATTTCATACTCAAGATATTTCCACATCTATTTATCTCTTAACACCACTTGTAGAGGATTGGTGTTCATTAGGCTTGCTTCTTCTTCCTTTCCTCCTCACCTTGTTCTCCTTCCTTCATGTCTCCCTTTCCTTTGTTTGACCGTTGGTTCCACCTTCCATTCTTCCCCGCCACGTGCCCGGACAGCCACGTGTCTTCAACAAAGAGAGTCAGGCTTAAAGTTGATAAAAAAAAAGTACAGAAAAAAAGAAAATATAATATGTTTACGGTAAAAGTTCATTATTTTTTGCTCCATAGATGACGCGACAATGAGAAAAATCCTTGTGTTTATCTCGTTCCTTTTGTGTCCGTATGCCTTTCTCTCTCTCTCTCTCTCTCTCTCTCTCTCTCTCTCTCTCTCTCTCTCTCTCTCTCTCTCTCTCTCTCTCTCTCTCTCTCTCTCTCTCTCTCTCTCTCTCTCTCTCTCTCTCTCTCTCTCTCTCTCTCTCTCTCTCTCTCTCTCCCCTCTCTCTCTCTATCTCCTTCCCATCTCATCTCGCCACAACTTTGCCACCCATCACCCAAAATCATTTCCTTACCTTTCCCTTTTCATATTCCACATCCTTCCTGCCATTCCTCCTTCCCTTCCTACCAGTCCCACCAGGTGCTTAATTAGTGGCGTCGGGCAGGTATTATGGCCCTTAATTACGTGGTTTCCTTGAGGTCAGGGAGGGAGTGAGAGGCTGAAGCAGTAAGGAGGTGAAGAGTGCACGGCTCAGGTGTGTGTGTGTGTGTGTGTGTGTGTGTGTGTGTGTGTGTGTGTGTGTGTGTGTGTGTGTGTGTGTGTGTGTGTGTGTATGTGTGTGTGTGTGTGTGTGTGTGTGTGTGTGTGTGTGTGTGTGTGTGTGTGTTCGTACCTGCTGCTCTCGATGACCTTGAGAATGTCAGGTTGGTATATAGTAGTAGCAGTAGCAGTAGTATATAATAGTAGTAGTAGTAGTGGTAGTAGTAGTACTATATTTTTATAGTAGTAGTAGTAGTGATGGTAGTGGTAGTAGTGATGTTAGTAGTAGTAGTAGTAGCAGTGGTAGTAGTGGTAATAGTAGTATCAGCAGCATCAATAGAGTAGTAACAATAAAATAGTACTCTCTCTCTCTCTCTCTCTCTCTCTCTCTCTCTCTCTCTCTCTCTCTCTCTCTCTCTCTCTCTCTCTCTCTCTCTCTCTCTCTCTCTCTCTCATCCATCACTAATATTACCTCCCTCATCCTCCTTCCAGCCAGGTAAGCTTCAGGTGTGCAATAAAGGAACACACCTGAAGAATTAACATCAATCTTATCCAACACCATCTTATCTACCTCATTTCTCTCTTCTTTTCTTCTTCTATTTTCCTTTTAGCCCATTACTTTACTTCCCTTCCTCTCTCTTATCTTCCTCCTCTTCCCTTCCCTTCCTCTTCTTATTATTAGTCCTTCCTTCTGTACCCTCACCAACCCTTCACCTCTTCTTACTTGCTCTTATTTTTCCATATTGTTTCCCTCGTTTTATTTTCCCACTAACGGGTTTTTCCAATCAACCTGATGCGCTTCTCATAACACACGTGGCTCCTATCGCCTTCCTCCTCCTCCTCCTCCTCCTCCTCCTCCTCCTCCTCTATACACGTGAAAAGCCATTGCTAATCCCGGTTACGAAAATGTGTGTGTGTGTGTGTGTGTGTGTGTGTGGGTGTGTGTGTGTGTGTGTGTGTGTGTGTGTGTGTGTGTGTGTGTGTGTGTGTGTGTGTGTGTGTGTGCGTGCATGCTCGCTTTGTATGTGTGTGTTTGTGCGTGAATGAGCGAGTGAGTTGGTGAGTGAGTGAGTGATTGAATGAGTGAGAGAGTGAGTGGAAGAGAGAGAGCAAAAAGCACACAGATAGACGGAATTAGACTTTTATCTTTGAGTGAATTATGATAAGGATAATGAAAATAATAATGATAATGATAATATCAATAATAATAATAACAATAAAAATAATAATAATAATCATAATAATAATAATAATAATAATAATAATAATAATAATAATAACAACAACAATGTTTGATAGAAGCTGGGAAGGTCTTGTGTTGGAGGTGGTGGTGATGGTGGTGGTAATGGTGATAATGGTGGTAATGGTGGTGATGGTGGTGTAGTAATGGTGGTGGTAGTAATGGTGGTGGTAGTAATGGTGGTTGTGTTAGTAGTAGTAATGGTGGTGATGGTGGTGATGGTGATGGTGGTGGTAATGGCAGTGAACTAGGAATGCCCTACACTCGGCCGCTCGACACAGGCTTGTCACCGCCTCCCATGTCCCGTCATTGAAGGTGTGAGCGACGCGGTAATCAAGTGTTGGACGCAGATACCAAGTGTTAGTTTCTCGTGACGGCCATGAGGAGCGGCACACATTCCCGGCGGTTTTGCTGCTGCTGCTGTTGTTGCATTGAGGCGGAAGCGTCACTTAGCATCATCATCCTGTTCCTCCACCTTGTCATGTTCCTTTTGTTGATTAATTTGTTTATCTTCTGTAAATAACGTTATGCTGGTCTCCTATTCATGCTCCAAGGGGTG
>JAPQNM010000047.1:9755159-9772659 GCA_029783475.1 Metacarcinus magister
GTTATGGAAATATTATGCATTTCACACTGTCATTATCTCTCCACCTTTTACGTTTCCCGCGCTACCATTGTCTGTATACATTCCGTTTTTTTCTTTTTTTAACATTTTTTTTTTTACGCTTATTTTATCTTTGGCATCTCCGCGCGAGGTGATGCAGGCGAACATTTGAATACCGTCATGTGTGGTGTGTTTTAATTAGGTCACGTCACCAGAAGCCTCCTGTTTATCGCCTCTTACACACAATTGAAGCATAACAGCGTGCACGTGGCTTGGGTGTGTGTGCAGCTTTTACACTTTTTTTCCTTGTTATTTTTTATGTTTTCTCCTCGATGTCTGTGAGCGAAGTGTTGCAAGAGAGGAAGGAAGCTGCTGGAGAGACGCGTGTGTTTGCATGTAAAACATTTTTCTTTTTTGTCGTGTCTTGGGAAACGGTATCAGAGTATAGTATTGTTATCGGTGTTATGGCGTGGCGCGGCATTGGGCGTGTACCGTTGTGCCTTGCGTAAAGCATTCCCCTTACCGCCACCTCGCCCCTCCCTCACGTTCGTTTTCATCACATAATGAGAAAAATATCCCAGACGTCGTTCATTGTCTCCATTTGTCCGTTGAAATAGATAAGAAAAAGAAGAGAAAAATAACTTACATATACGTAGGTAAGAAGTTTTATGTATAAATTAATATATTACCAAGTATGTAAATACAAACCGTTGCAGCACCTGATAAACTGGCTTAGATGCTATTATTCTCTCTCTCTCTCTCTCTCTCTCTCTCTCTCTCTCTCTCTCTCTCTCTCTCTCTCTCTCTCTCTCTCTCTCGCTCTCTCTCTCTCTCTCTCTCTCTTTTGTTAAACTCATTAAACTCATTAAACAGAGAAAGAGAGAGAGAATCAGACAAGAAATATAATAGAAAACATGAACTAAGACAGAGACGGATGGTGAAAGAGATGCGGAGAAAGACGGTGGAGGGTGAGAGGAAAAATGTACCCACCTCCTCCTCCTCCTCCTCCTCCTCCTCCTCCTCCTCCTCCACCTCCTACTCCTAAAAAAGTCAGTACCACAAAGCCCTAAATGTTTCTTTTCAGCAAGACTCGTAATTTTCTCTCGAACTCTAAGAAGAAAAAAAATGGAAAAAGTGAAAAACTATTAGGATGAGTAAAGAGAAGAAGAGGCAGCGGAGGGTTAAGATAATTACAGTGAAGACAAATAGTGATGAAGACAAGGGAGAAAGCTAGCTACTTAACACTCTGAAACAAAATTACAGGGTGTGAAATTTATAAGAAAAAAAGAAAAAGAAAAAAAATACTCAACACCAATAATTACAACAACAAAAAATTATGAAAATCAAATACGAAAATATAATGAATTTCCAGAAGATATTTACAATTACTAGAATAAAAAATGTTTGTGTGAAATGCAATTAGTAGAAGACTTTACGAGGACCTGAGAAAAGGGAGGAGAGAGAGAGAGAGAGATACTGGGAGGAGGAGGAAGCAGAGAGGGAGGGAGGAAGAGAGGAGGGGAGGGAAGGAAGGAGGAAAGGTGGTAGGGTCAGACTGGTGAACTCAGAAATACACAACTTCATTTTAAGTCTCTGAAGAAAACGAAAATGTCAAAGATAATTAAAGAAAAAGTGGTAATTCAAAGAGAGAGAGAGAGAGAGAGAGAGAGAGAGAGAGAGAGAGAGAGAGAGAGAGAGAGAGAGAGAGAGAGAGAGAGAGAGACTGTGTGTGTGTCTCGTGATTGCAGTTTGATCTCACGCTGATTGCTATTTAACTTGCTGTCCTTCTTGTTGTTCTTGTTCTTGAGTGGTGGTGGTGGTGGTGGTGGTGGTGGTGGTGGTGGTCCCTTTTTGTCATGTTAATGGACACACATTCGATGAGGCTTTGTGTCTTCAGAATTTTCTTCCTCATCTTCTTCCTCTAAATCGTCCCTCTCTCTCTCCATATTATCCGCTTCTTCCTCATCCTTATCCTTATTCTCGTCATCCTCCTTCCATTCTATTCTTTCTATCCCACACCACCACCTCCTCTTCCTCCTCCTCCTCCTCCTCCTCCTCCTTCTCCTTCTCTTCTTGTTTCCAGGGGGTATGATGGCCTAAAGAGGCATAAGGAAGTCAAAAAAATTGAATCAAGGACATTAACACACCCTTCCTCCTCTCTCCTCCTCCTCCTCCTCCTCCTCCTCCTCCTCCACCTTCACCTGCTTCGCCACACCCAGAGCTCAACATCATCTCCGGGACACAACCGGTTCAGTGCTCTCCATGAACCCCCTTACCACCACCACCACCACCACCACCATCACCACCACCACCACCACCACCACCACCACCACCACCACCACCACTACCACCTCCAGCACACCCCTAGAAGCGCCCACGTCCTGTCCACGCCCCACGCACACTTGAACCTAGCAGGATGTACACACCACACGCCCTCCAGTGCCGCCAAGTTCATCCGGGACATGAATATCTGACTCTAAGCTCACCTCAAGACACACCCACGACCCCACAGGACGCCCATAGCCCACACCTGGACACCCTCACATCCACGCCCACTCTCCCTCACCCATGGCTTCAAGGACTAGTGTTGTGGTGGTCCGCCTGGTGGCCTGAGCTGAACTGTTCTTTAATAACTAGAAAAACCAGTTGCTTCGCCGTGAGTGAGTGTCATTCTGTCATTTACAGAGTCAACCCGATCGGCCATGGACTCTTATTCACCTTGTCGCTGTTTCTACCTTTGATATTTCCGATGTTCCCCCTTCCTGTGTGTGTGTGTGTGTGTGTGTGTTTCAAAGGATGGATAAGATATTGCTTTCGTTCGTTCATCCGTCTGGCCGTCAGTCTCAGCGCCTCGCCAAATCCTAGTTCGTGGCGCGAGCGAGTGTTCCAGATAAGCTCATGGAAGACTGACTGATGGCGGTGGTGGTGGTGGTGGTGGAGGTGGTGGTGGTGGTGGTGGTGGTGGTGGTGGTGGTGGTGGTGGGTAATGGATGGGTGTCATTGTTTGGTTTTCAGTGATTCATTCGTTTACCTCCTCCTCCTCCTCCTCCTCCTCCTCCTCCTCCTCCTCCTCCTCCTCCTCCTCCTCCTCCTCCTCCACCTCCTCCTCCTCCACCTCCTCCTCCACCTCCTCCTCCTTCTCTGCTTTCCCTGCCCTTGCCAGCCTTACCCTTGTCTTCCCGCGCCACCTGTTCCTCAGTCACACGTGCCCTTTCAGCCACGCCCACTTCCGCCTCCCTCCCTGCCTCTCTCTCTCTCTCTCTCTCTCTCTCTCTCTCTCTCTCTCTCTCTCTCTCTCTCTCTCTCTCTCTCTCTCTCTCTCTCTCTCTCTCTCCTCCTTCACCCCCTTTTTGTACTCCAGTAAGCACCTTCACCCTCTCCTCCATCACCATCGTTTATTTTATCTTCCACATCTCATTCTGGTCCTCCTCCTCCTCCTCCTCCTCCTCTTCCTCCTCCTCCTCTTCCTCCTCTTCCTCCTCTTCCTCTTCCTCCTCCTTGTTCTTCTCCCTCTTATCCTATCGCTTCCGTAACTACCCTTCAGTTTCCTCATTCCCTAAACCTCCTTCTTCTCCTCCTCCTCCTCCTCCTCCTCCTCCTCCTCCTCCTCCTCCTCCTCCTCCTATTCCCTATCATGCCCTCCCTATCCTTCATCGGACCTCCTCTTCCTACCTCCCACCCTGCCACACCCTTCACTTCCTCCTTCTACTCCACCCATACCCTCACCCACTCACTCACTCACCCACTTACCCTTCCTCATCATCCATCACCACTTAAACTCCCCTCATCATCATCCCATCATCCATCTACTCCCATTCCCTTAACATTACATTATATCTTCCATCTATTCCCTTATCCCCTCTGTTTCTCTCGCTGTTTCTCTCCATGACTGCCGCTCCCCTCTCTCTCTCTCTCTCTCTCTCTCTCTCACACACACACACACACACACACACACACACACACACACACACACACACACACACACACAGAGACACCTTATCCTTGACATTTGAGGCAGCCAGGGACTCGTTGCCGCAGATATTCACAGAAAAAGACAAGATGTGACCTTCATCCTCGCGCTGCCACGGTAGGGTCTCGCTGGACACAACGCTTCCTGATCCAATCCACTGACGAACACACACACACACACATTCCGCGACTCATTCAGAGACTTTCATGTTAATTAAGATAGCTTTTTTTTTTTTTTCTCGCCTTATTTTTTTTATTTTACGTGTTAGGATATTTTTGTTATCTCCTTGTTTTCGTTTATCTCTCCTTGTTTGGCTTATCTCTTTATTTTCGTTATTTTACATTTTAATTAGGGTCATTTTTTATCTCCTTATTTTCTTTATTTTCGATCTAATGAGGACATTTTTTTTATCCTTATTTATTTTCGTTGTCTCTATCTTACTCTTCTTATCTGCCATGTTCATTAGGACACTTTTTTTTCTCTATATAAATTTTTTCCTATTGTCCTCATATTACGTAATTTAATATCCTTGAATCTGGACACCTTGAGGTTTTTTTTTTTTTTACATCAGGACAATTTCGGACTCGTCTTAGAGAACCTTCACATGTGTTTATATAAGAGTGAAAAAAAACATCCGAATTACTTAATACTTTTCCATCACAATAAAAAACCTAAATTGTGAAATATTTAAAGAAGCATAAATAATTAAACTCTTCGGAAAAGTATGAAGGCGTCTAGATTGGGACAGTGTTTGGAGGTCAGTACGTACAAAAATGGGCACACGGACGGAACAAAAACGGACGAAAGCAAGATACAAAGAGAACAGGTTTCTTTCCATGATTAATGTTACCAAGATCAAGGACTTAGGAGATACAGGAGAAAGGACGTGTTTTCTCCTCCTCCTCCTCCTCCTCCTCCTCCTCCTCCTCCTCCTCCTCCTCCTTCTTCGGTAAACTGGTAAATGGTTGTGAACTATTAATGAAGCTAAACACATTTTCTTAATACCTGTTGTAAATATTTTGAACAGTCGTCCAACGCATTTTATAGATAGAAATATTATTGTACCTAAAATTATTACAGTAACCAGTCCTTAACGCACATTATCCTCACTCAAATAGACATACGAACCACTACTCTAGCAGAAGATATTAGCATTTTTTTCTCTCTCTCCCTCTTTCTTCTTGCTCCGCCACTTTTTTCACCGTAGGATTTTCACGTCAGCCTTCCCCTTTACCCTCCTGCTTCCTTACTTGTAGATTTTATAGTGCAGCTCATGTAGTTCCCGCAAGAAAGCCTCGTTAAGGTCACTAAGTCTGTTCCTTATTGACTTTTCCTTTTGTATTTATTTATATTCTTTCTTCCTCCTCCGTCTCCGTCTCCTCCTCCTCTCCTCCTCCTCTGCCTTAATCTAATCTTTATCTTACCTGCCATGCCTCAGAATTATTTATATCTTGCTTCCTTTTACACTATTTTTCTTCCGGCAACCTTCACACTTGTCTGTTCACTTGTCTGTCTGTCTGTCTGTCTGTCTGTCTGTCTGTCTGTCTGTGCGTTCACCTCAATTATGTGTCACTCCTCAGCTGTTTTCTTTTTTTCATTATTATGTTTGTATCTTTTATCTGTCCACAGCTGTCATTCTATATTTGTATTCCTGTCAACTGGATCCTCTTTTTCTTTTTCTTTTTTATTGTAAAATGTCATTTCAGAGAGAGAGAGAGAGAGAGAGAGAGAGAGAGAGAGAGAGAGAGAGAGAGAGAGAGAGAGAGAGAGAGAGAGAGAGAGAAATCTTGGGGAAGGAAATGAAGCAACTATTGAAGGAGTTAACATGGGGAACTTTGGCACAGAAGAGAGAGAGATAGATAGATAGATAGATAGAGAGAGAGAGAGAGAGAGAGAGAGAGAGAGAGAGAGAGAGAGAGAGAGAGAGAGAGAGAGAGAGAGAGAGAGAGAGAGAGAGATAAGAGTAAGGTCAGAGAAATCTCGAAGACTATACCTCCTCCTCCTCCTTTTTTTATCCTATTTTTTTACATATCTTTCCTTGGTTTTCATGCTTGTCATAAGGTATGTTTGTCTCTCTCTCTCTCTCTCTCTCTCTCTCTCTCTCTCTCCTCTCTCTCTCTCTCTCTCTCTCTCTCTCTCTCTCTCTCATTCCCTTCCTTGCCTCCTTTATTTCCTCCCTTGTTATCCTTCTTTCCTACCACAGAGAAAGGCAGAGACACAATTTCCACTCTAAAAACGAGGGTGACAAGGTTGGTTTTTGAGAGTTTCCGTAATATGGTAAATTTAGCTTAATTGGAGCCAAGAAAATGAACCCGAAATTCTAGAGGAAAACACGTAATGCAAATAAAGGTGTGATTCCCTAATTAGGACGTTGAAACAAATTACAAGGTTGTTAGGTTAGGTTAGGTTAGGTTAGGTAAGGTAAGGTTAGGTTAGGTTAGGATCAGAAGTGTAAAGAGGTAGATGAGTAGACAGGAAAGGAAATATATAGATAAGAGTGAATAGACAGAAGAAGAAAATAGATACATAGATAGATACAAAAAGACAATAGGTTGATCAAACTAAAAAAGAAAAAATTTTAAATGAATAATAAAGAAACGAAAAGCAGACGAAAAGCAAAGACGCGAGAAGACAAACAAAGAGCTAATTAAGGAAACGCAAAGATGGAGCTCACACACACACACACACACACACACACACACACACACACACACACACACACACACACACACACACACACACACACACACACACGCACTGGTAGGAGATAGTCTTGAAGATAACAAAAATAAACCAAAAATAATATTACTGGAACCATTTCGAGAAGGATAGTGAGGAAGAGAAGGAAGGGAAAGAGGAGGAAGGGAAGGATAAGGAGGAGGAAAAGAAAGGAGAGGAAGAGAGAAAGAAAAAAGATGATTAACTTCTTCCCTTGTTATCCTGAGAGAGAGAGAGAGAGAGAGAGAGAGAGAGAGAGAGAGAGAGAGAGAGAGAGAGAGAGAGAGAGAGAGAGAGAGAGAGAGAGAGAGAGAGACCTCAGCTCCCTCGTTGCAGGTGAACCGGAAACCTTGTCCGTTCGTCTCAAGGTCACACAGTCGCCTCTCAATTGTTGCCTTTTTTTTTTTTATCTTACACGTAACACTTATTTCCTCTTTTTATCTATTTACCTCTATGTCTCTACTTCCTTACTCTCTCTCTCTCTCTCTCTCTCTCTCTCTCTCTCTCTCTCTCTCTCTCTCTCTCTCTCTCTCTCTCTCTCTCTCTCTCTCTCTCTCTCTCTCTCGGATTAATTGCAACGGAATGTAATTTGATATCCTTCGGTAGAATATTGGCGTGGGACTCTTAGGAGGAGGTGGAGGAGGAAGAGGAAGAGGTAGATGAGGAAGAGGAAGAACGGTAGTCAATGATGGGTTAATGGAGGAAGAAGAAGAAGAAGAAGAAGAAGAAGAAGAAGAAGAGTAATGATGAAATTAGAGGCTTAGATACCTTTCACTATACAAGGAGTGTATGTATTAGCTACGGAAGAGAAGGAGGAGGAGGAGGAGGAAGAGGAGGAGGAGGAGGGAGGAGGAGGAGGAGGAGAAGGAAGAGGAGGAGGAATACAAATAAGGTAAATTCTCTCGCTGGAAGAAGAAAATAATGTAGAAAAAAAAAGATGAAATGGTTCTGGATGTAGGAGGCTGAAAGTGTGTGTGTGTGTGTGTGTGGTGTGGGTGTGTGTGTGTGTGTGTGTGTGTGTGTGTGTGTGTGTGTATGTGTGTGTGTGTGTGTGTGTGTGTGTGTGTGTAGGAAATGGTGGGGGGGGTGGGGGAGGGGGACGTAGACACCGTGGGAATCGAGGGAAGAGAAGGGAGAAAGTGAGGGAAAAGAATAGGAAAATATAATGATGAGAAGGAGAACAGCAAGAAGAGATAAGGATGAAAAGTAACGTGAGAATGAAGAGAGAACATTTAAGTTAAGAAGAAAAGAGATGGGAAAGACCAAGGAGTAGGAGGAGGAGGAGGTGGAGGAGGAGGAGGAGGAGCAGGTGCCACACATTCAAGGTTATCCTCACAAGCAGATGGAAGGTCGTTGCCTCATTACTTCCTATAGACACACACACACACAGAGACACATGCGCACACACACACACACACACACACACACACACACACACACACACACACACACACACACACACACACACACATGTGCTCGCGCGTTACTGAAACAGAAAAAAAGTTAAAAGCCACAAATATGAAAATCACGAACTAATAGAAATAGAAAAATGTATGTGTGTGTGTGTGTTTGAGAGAGAGAGAGAGAGAGAGAGAGAGAGAGAGAGAGAGAGAGAGAGAGAGAGAGAGAGACTATACCAGACGTTCATCCCCTCCACCCCCCCCCCTTCATGACAGACTCCTCCCCCCTCCTCTAACAACCTCTCATAAACGTAGGCCGTAACATTAATCTCCTCTCCCCTCCCTCCTCTTCCCCTTCCTCTCTCCCCTCCCTCTCTCCCTCTCTCCCTCCTATCTTCCTCTCCTTCCCCTCCTTCCCTCCCAGTCCTATAGCATTCCTCCTAATACCATACTACTACCTCCATCAATTTTTTTTTCTCCTCCTCTTCCTCCTCCTCTTCCTCTTCCTCTTCCTTTTCCTTTTCCTCTTCCTCCTGGTCATCCATTTTCTTTCTACTTCGTGCTTTCCTTACCTCTCCGAATATACGTATTGTCCTCCTATCTCTCTCTCTCTCTCTCTCTCTCTCTCTCTCTCTCTCTCTCTCTCTCTCTCTCTCTCTCTCTCTCTCTCTCTCTCTCTCTCTCTCTCTCTCTCTCTCTCTCTCTCTCTCTCTCTCACAATATTAATTAATTTTGTTTTTCTGAACGGGTCATTTATTTATTCACAAAACCCATTATTTGCATTTCCAATTAAATATTATTTGCTTTATTTCAAGCTTAATTCTCAGACTTAATTTTGTTGACTAAACTAAGCTGCCAGTTTGTGTTTTCATTTATTTAATAATTCTTCACGTTCATGTTTATTTATATTTCTTACTCATTACGTAAAGTATATATTAATGTGGAAAGTAATTATAAGTGAGTGTTGTTGTTTTTTGTGTGTGTGTTTGTGTGTGTGTGTGTGTGTGTGTGTGTGTGTGTGTGTGTGTGTGTGTGTGTGTGTGTGTGTGTGTGTAGTGAACCTAAAAGCATAAACAACTGAAATCGCAATGAATCACAATAACAACAATAATGACAATAATAATGATAATAATAATAATAATAACAATGACAAACTGTAGCCTCACCCCCTATCAAGGTCACCATTTTCCATTCTCTCTCTCACTCCTCATCCCCTTATCTCCTTCCCTCCCCGCTCCTTCCTCTCTCCTCCTCTTCTCCCCTCGTCATCCCTCCTGTTCCCTCCTCCTCCTCCTTCTCCTCCTCCCTCACCTCTCGCCAAATTTCTCCTTTCTCTCCATCCTCATTCATCATCCATCCTTTGTTCTGCCAATTATTTCCTCTCTCTCTCTTCCTTTTCTTCCATTCTCTCCCCTTCTCTCCTATCTCTCCTTCCTTTCCTCCTCGTGTCGTCCATCTTTCTCTCCGTCTAGCCTTCCTTTCCTCCGATAGTTTCTTTGCGGGCATGTTTTCAGTTTTTCATTCTCTCTCTCTCTCTCTCTCTCTCTCTCTCTCTCTCTCTCTCTCTCTCTCTCTCTCTCTCTCTCTCTCTCTCTCTCTCTCTCTCTCTCTCATTCCATTTATTTCCTCTCTATCTTCCCTTTCGTTTATTAAATCAAGCGAATCACCTACTTTTAATTCCTCCTCCGCCTCCTCCTCCTCCTCCTCCTCTTCCTCTTCCTCTTCCTCCTCCCGACTCCTTATCGCCTTTCAGAGTGTAATAGGGAGAGGGGAAAGAATGATACCATGAGAAGTCATGTACAAAAGGATACCAAGAATAAAAACGAAGAGAGAGAGAGAGAGAGAGAGAGAGAGAGAGAGAGAGAGAGAGAGAGAGAGAGAGAGAGAGAGAGAGAGAGAGAGAGAGAGAGAGAGAGAGAGAAAATCACCTCTGCTAATAATATAGTGTTCTCATTGTCCCTATTACATTATAAAATCCACCTCCCTCCCATCCACCACCACCACCACCACCACCACCACCTCCACGCTTGACAACACACAGAGAGGAAAAAAATCGCATCGTGACATTACTAAAAGGGAGGAACCAACCTACCTGTCTCACCTCCACTCACCTGAGACTGACCCTCACCTGTGCTACCCTCGGGGGGCGGCGGGGGAAGAGAAGTGGGAGGAGGAGAGAGGGATTGAAATGGAAGGGAAAAGGAATAGAACGTGATGAGGTCAGATAAACGGGTGAAAAGGAGGGAAGAGGAGGAGGAGGAGGAGGAGGAGGAGGAGGAGGAGGAGGAGGAGAATGAAAGAGGTGATAGAGGAAGAGAAAAGGGAAGAGGAAATGGACAAGAAGTAACATGAATCAAAGAGAAAACGGAAAAGGTCATTCCGTAAACTTTAATTGACAAAAAAAAAAAAGTTAACGAGCACAGCCATTTTTTTTTTATTTATTCACTTTTGTACATTTTACTTAAGGAGATGTATTACTTAAGAAAGCTGTTTACTCCTATAATATAGAAGGAATTATAGTTTTGTAGAGGCCTTACCCTGAGGCGGAGGGAGGCGACAAAGGGCGTCTCCTCAGCAGCTGAAGGAGAACGAAGCCTTTTGAAGCTGTCCTATAGAGGGAAGAAAGGTTTTAGAAAATAACAACTCTCTCTCTCTCTCTCTCTCTCTCTCTCTCTCTCTCTCTCTCTCTCTCTCTCTCTCTCTCTCTCTCTCTCTCTCTCTCTCTCTCTCTCTCTCTCTCTCTGTGTCCTTGCCCTTCCATCTCTCCTCACCCCCCCACTTCCCCTTCCTCTCCCTCCTTCTCTCTTCTCCAATACATTGTCCCTCCGTCTCTTCCCTTCCTTAGATTCCTCTCTCGATCCTTTATTGCTTTCCTCCTCCTCCTCCTCTTCCTCCTCCTCTTCATCTTCCTCCTCCTCCTCCTCCTCCTTGAGTAAATTAGTTTCGAGTTGTGAAATGAAACAGTGTAGCGAGAATCTAAAGGTTCTTTGCTATTTGTAATCCTCTGTAATCCTCCTCCTCCTCTTCTTCTATTACTCCTGTTACTCCTCACTCACTCCTTTACTCCTCCTCAGCCTCTTCACTGTCAACTAACGGTAATGGAGACGCGTGTGTGTGTGTGTGTGTGTGTGTGTGTGTGTCACTTGAAGCCTCACGAAGCATCACTTAAAAGCTTCATAGGTTGACATTCGAATTTTAATGAAGCAACAATTTAATTTCGTGAATAAGAAGAAAAAAATGTTCGAACCCTCAGACGAATGAAACGTTCAAAGCCTCACGAAGCAGTACTCGAAGCTTCGGACGATGAAATAAGAAAAAGACGGCTTGGCTAAGTTCAGGGTCACGAGTGGTAAGGATCGCCTGCTCTCTCTCTCTCTCTCTCTCTCTCTCTCTCTCTCTCTCTCTCCTCTCTCTCTCTCTCTCTCTCTCTCTCTCTCTCTCTCTCTCTCTCTCTTTTTTTATCGAATTGTTTTATCATGATTGTGTGGAATCCTATTTGCTAATGTATTTTATTCACTCGTTCTTTTTAGGAATGGAATTTAATTACTTTTCTGTCAGTGAGGATTTAATTTTTTTTTGTTTTGGTTCATAGTAATTTGCATATTGTTATTGTTATTGTTGTTGTTGTTATTGTCGGTGGTGGTGGTGGTGGTGGTGGTGGTAATGATGATGATAGTGTGTGTGTGTGTGTGTGTGTGTGTGTGTGTGTGTGTGCGTGCGTGTAACCTTGTGTGCGCCCTTGTTAACCCCCTAAGTAGTACCCACACGCAAGCTTCACACACACACACACACACACACACACACACACACACACACACACACACACACACACACACACACACACACACACACACACACACACACAATACCCTTTTTTCAACTTATTAGTTTTTTTTTTCATCTAGATAATGATCATTTTTCTTTTACCTTCGCTGCGTGTGTCTTCCTCCTCCTCCTCCTCCTCCTCCTCCTCCTCCTCCTCCTCCTATTCCTCCTCCTCCTCCTCTTATCTCCTTTGTCCTCTTCAAACTAGACGTCTTTTTCTTTCAACATAATTTCCTCCCTTGCTTTTGTTTTCTCTATTCCATTTTCTCTTTCTTTTTCTTCTTATTCTTTTTAATAATATTCTTATCCTTCCTTTTATATTATTTCGTTGTATTTTTTTATTCCTTTTATGGTCTTCTCTTCTGTTTTAATGTCTCTTTTACCTCCTTTCCTTCCATCATTTTCCTTTCTCTTCTATCCTTCTTTCTGTTTCTTAATCATCTTTATCTATTTTTAGTTCCACCTTCCTTTCTTTATTATTCGTCTTTCAAATATTTATCAATCTTCTTTCATTCCTTCCTTCATTCCTTCACTTCCACTTGTTTCACTCTCAGTTCGTCTTTCTTTTGTATTTCTTTCTTCCTGTTCTCCCTTGCATCTGTTCCTCTTTTCATTTCACCCTTCTGCTCTCTTCCTCTTCCCATCTATCCATCCATCCTTCCTTCCATCTATCTATCCATTCATCCTTCCATCCTTCCATCCTGCCTTCCATCCTTCCTTCCTTCCTTCCTTCCTTCCTTCCTTCCTTCCTTCCTTCCTTCCTTCCTTCCTACCTTCCTTTTTTCCTTCCTTCCTTCCTTCCTTCCTTCTTTCCTTCTTTCCAACCATCCATCCTTCCTACCTTTCTTCCTTCCTTCCTACCTACCTTCCTTCCTTCCTTCTTTCCTTCCTTCCTTCCTTCCTTCCTTCCTTCCTACCTTCCTTCCTTCCTGCGCCAGATAATTGCATCACGTTTCCACCCGCCACCGAAATTAATCTGTTCCCGGAAGAATAATTTAAGCGCGCAAGAGGGAGGAAACCCGGTAAAGAAAACTGGTGTGGCTTTAGCGGTAACGCATCTATTTGGAATTTCCTTGACAAGACGAGAGTGGAAGGATACGTCTCCGCGCTTGGTTTAAACAGCGAGCAGTATTAAATCTTTACTATATACCAGCGTTGGGACGTGGTAGCTTCCTGGCAACAATAGTAATAGTGTTTAGGAAGGGTTGGATGGGGTGGGACGCGAATAGGTAGAGAATTGTAAACAGTAATTAATATTTTGCTGGTGTGGTTATCAGTTTCTCTCAACTCGCCTCCCATACCAATGAGTTACTCCCCTATCTTGGCTCCTTTGCCCTATGCTAGCTTGCTCGAGAGAGAGAGAGAGAGAGAGAGAGAGAGAGAGAGAGAGAGAGAGAGAGAGAGAGAGAGAGAGAGAGAGAGAGAGTAACGTACTAGATAGGACAATAGAGGTCACCGAGAGGCCACCAACCCCTAAGCGCTAAGGGAAAGTGAGACAGACTGGTGATCATGAACGCAAGGCTGAGATCTTATTAGGATACTCTCTCTCTCTCTCTCTCTCTCTCTCTCTCTCTCTCTCTCTCTCTCTCTCTGATGATCCACGACCACCACCTGATCCTTCCTTTCAATTAGCCGCGGATCAAAGAGCAATTAGAGAGGGATTATAAGGAGACATGACCCGCGCAGGCGATCCAACGGCTGTCTGAGGGAATTTCAGACCTAGAACTTGGAAATAACTGGAAAAGGTTAAGAGTCTGCGTAGGACCACACTTACACCTCTCTCTCTCTCTCTCTCTCTCTCTCTCTCTCTCTCTCTCTCTCTCTCTCTCTCTCTGTCCGATACGCCCCAACAAACAAGTGATCAAGAGGCTTATCTCTGAGGTAGCGTTGTGGGTGTGAAGTCTTGCGTGGTATCATCATTGTTATTGTTCCTCCTCCTCCTCCTCCTCCTCCTCCTCCTCCTCCTCCTCCTCCTCCTCCTCCTCCTCCTCCTCCTCTTCTTCTTCTCGCCGTCTCTTTGTCCTTCCATCTCCCAGCAGCATCACCACCGTCATAACACACCATGACCTTAAAGCACACCAACCACAGCACGTGGCAACACATACCTACGCCACCACCACCACCACCACCACCACCACCACACACCACCACCAACACCACACCACCACCACCACAAGGAAGTACTGTTTGCCTCCACAACGTTAAAACACCATGACAGTACCCTACCAAAGCATTACTGTGCATTATATTACCTCCACTCACAGTAACACACACAAAAAAACATAAATAAATAAATAAATAAAAAATAAATAGATAAATAAATATAGACAAATAGGTAAATGAATTAATAAATAAATAAATAAATAAACACGCACAGCAAGGTATATGGAAGAGGAGGAAGAAGAGGAGGATGAGGATGGCTTGTGAAACACTGCCTCCGACGCATAAAACAAGTTGTGAAATACCCAGCAACACAGACACGGAGGAGACGTCTCATCTGCCTACCTACCTTCTCCTCCTCCTCCTCCTCCTCCTCCTCCTCCTCCTCCTCCTCCTCCTTCTCCTCCACCTCCTCCTCTTCCTCCTCCTGCTGTCTTTCCTCCTCATCATCCTCACCAATCACCACCGCTCTAAAAACCACAGCATCACCTTTCCGAGTTGTCCTGATGATGATGACAATTCAGTTCCAAGGCCAAGCAGCATCAGCATCGCTCAGGCGCCGCCAGCATTGTCCTCCTTCCCATTAGGCGTGTCAGGCCGCGTTACCATTAGCAAGTGGCCTAGTGGGGGTCTGTACAAGTAGCTGAGCGCGACGGGTTAGCTGGGGAGGTCAGGGAAGGGTGGAACTGACGACCAACCCACTTCCACTGTCCGGGACTTCCCCTGCCGCGCACCCCAGACAAATAGCCACAAAAAAGAGGCAGTCGTGAGCGTCGTGCGTTGGCTGCCTCTCGGTTTCACTTGCGACATAGAAGTTGAGACGAGAACAAACGCTGCACGTCTTCCCTCGTGCCCTGTGCCCCTGTATCGGCTATTATCCTGCTACACTTTTTTTGAGTTACTACCTGATGGGACTGCTCTCTTCTCTGAGCTTCTGTTGGTATCTGTATTACCTGTCGCCCTCGTTCCCAGCAGGCAGGTAATGTGCTCGTGTGTGTGTGTGTGTGTGCTCGTGTGTGTATGTGTGTGTGTGTGTGCGTGCGTGTGTGTGTGTGTGTGTGTGTGTGTGTGTGTGTGTGTGTGTGTGTGTGTGTGTGTGTGTGTGTGTGTGTGTGATTCCTGATCTGTTATGAAGGAGAAATTTTATTGGATACACAGGAAGGCGTTTTTTTTTTTGTCTTCTCGCTCACTCTTTTTTTTCTCTCTCTCTCTTTCTCGCGTCCCCCCCACCCCCCGCCCCAACCCCCTGCCTGTGCCTGAACAAGGGCGTGATGCTCTGCTTGCTTTACGTTCTGTTTTTATCTCGTTATATTTTTTCCTTTGCCATGATACGCTATTTTTCACAGACATCGTGTCTGCAAGTACACGTGCGTTGTATAACAGACACACACACACACACACACACACACACACACACACACACACACACACACACACACACACACACACACACACACACACACACACGTTACTCTTACAGCGAATATAGGTTTGATCTTGTTGACAAAACTTAACAATTCTCTCTCTCTCTCTCTCTCTCTCTCTCTCTCTCTCTCTCTCTCTCTCTCTCTCTCTCTCTCTCTCTCTCTCTCTCTCTCTCTCTCTCTCTCTCTCTCTCTCTCTCTCTCTCTCTCTCTCTCTCTCTCTTACATTATTTTATCTCACGTTTCACTTCCTTTCACTCATCTCATTTTCCTCTTCTTCCCACCTTCCTCCCATTTCCCTTACCTTTCCTCCCTTCTTCCCTTCAGTTCCTCGTCTTAATATTGCATTCCCTCCGTTGTTTCCTCACACCTCTCATGTGTCTTTCCTCCTCACTATCTTAATACTTCCCTCCTACGTCCCTTTCTCTCCTCCTCTCCTACTCTCTCTCTCTCTCTCTCTCTCTCTCTCTCTCTCTCTCTCTCTCTCTCTCTCTCTCTCTCTCTCTCTCTCTCTCTCTCTCTCTCTCTCTCTCTCCCAGAATGCAAGAAGCCAACGCCTTTTCTATAATGGGTTGCATACAATAGTGTACGCCCTTGTGTGTGGAGGAAGAGAGAGAGAGAGAGAGAGAGAGAGAGAGAGAGAGAGAGAGAGAGAGAGAGAGAGAGAGAGAGAGAGAGAGAGAGAGAGAGAGAGAGTTTAGTAGTTTAAATGTATCTTTCTTGCCTTGTTTATTTATTCGTTAGTCAATGTGTCTGGTAGTTTGTTTGCCTGTCTTCTCTTATCTCAATCACCTTGCAATATCAATAAACTTCATGCATAATAATAATAATAATAATAATAACAAAAATTATCAGTGTGTGTGAGTGTGTATAAAGAAACAAGCATTAAACATCTCTCACTCTCCCTCCTCTTCCTCTCCCTCCTCTTCCTCTCCCTCCCTCCATCTTTCTTCCTCTCCTCCCTCTGTCTTTCCTTCTTACTCTCCTTCCTGTCCCTCTCTCTCCTTCCTCCTCCCTCCTTCCCTTCCTTTTGGCCTCCCCGCTGCGCAGTCATCGTGGTGTGCAAACAAAACACAGTCAGTTATCTGGTTGGGTCGCGTTAAGAGGCAACTCACCTCCCTGCCACACGCCACTAAGACACTCAAGGGCACACCAGCAAGCATCTTAGTAATAATGCTTCCTTACCATGCGCTTGATTATATTCTCTCTCTCTCTCTCTCTTTTTCTTTTTCTTTTTTTCTCTGGTTTTTTTTCTTCTTCTTTTTCGTTTCATCTTATCGTGTTTTGCTGTTGTCTTTTGTTGTTATTGTTTTTTTTTGTTTTTTTTTATGTATTTGTTCATATTGTGTTTTATATTTTTTTTTTTCTTTGTCATGATCATTTATTTTTTTGTATTTATCTTTTTTTTTTCTTTTTTGTTCAATGTTTATTCTATTGTATCACATTTGCATTTCGTTCTTCTTTTTGTTTTTTTTACTGTTTATCCGCCTATGTTATTCTTTAATCTCATTTATTTACTTTATTATTCATTACTTCCCTTTCTTCATTTCTTCTCGTCATTCTATTATTCATCTTTTCATTATTTTACTTCTTTCTCTGATATTTCAATTATTCTTTTTATTTTCACCGTTTATAATTTATTTAGTGAGAATTTTTTTTTGTGTGTGAGAGAGAGAGAGAGAGAGAGAGAGAGAGAGAGAGAGAGAGAGAGAGAGAGAGAGAGAGAGAGAGAGAGAGAGAGAGAGAGAAAGAGAGAGTTAGGTATGTGACTGCTTATATAAAGTCTTAGAGTACTTCCTGCGTGAAATATAGTTCACTCCCTCCTCCTCCTCCTATCTTCTTCTTCTTCCTCTTCTTCCTTTAGTTGTTCTTCTTACTTCATTTCAGTCCACTACTTCTTGCCTCGTCACTCCCTTCTTCCTTCCTTCCTTCCTTCCTTCCTTCCTTCCTTCCTTCCTTCCTTCCTTCCTCATCTTTTCTCTCTCTAGTTCATCTCAATTATTTTC
>JAPQNM010000047.1:9775159-9777659 GCA_029783475.1 Metacarcinus magister
AATACAAAGTAATGTCGTTTATTTATGGGACAGCGTTCGTGTGTTACCTGGAAATTGGTTCATATTTTACACCAGTATAAGTAGTTTGTAGGGCGGGGCGGGGCGGGCGGGGCGGGCAAGGCGCAGGGTTTTATTACCCAACTCTTCTTCTTTCCTTTTTTTTCTAGTCTCATCCGTCCGTAAGTTTGAGCATCTTGAGTTTTTTGCAGCAAGCATCCTGGAGGTTGTGTTGTGTAGCAGGTTGCATGTGTGTTCCTTCTCTCTCTCTCTCTCTCTCTCTCTCTCTCTCTCTCTCTCTCTCTCTCTCTCTCTCTCTCTCTCTCTCTCTCTCTCTCTCTTTCTCAATAACACGGCAGGCGCGGCAGCCTTACGCATAGGTGTCCTCTGTGTGCCTCGTGGGTGTTGTGCGTCCTTCTGGCCTCCTCATGCCACCCACCCACCCACGCCTCAGCACCGTGTCACGATCGTTGATTACAGCCTCGTCACGCCTCCGCGGGGCGCGTCGCTGGGGACAGGGTCCTTTCGCGTTGCTTTGGAGTCGTCGTCATCGCGGTGGTGGGCGGCGGGGAACTCCCGGGAGGGCAGCTAAGTGGCTTTCCTGCCACGCCGCAGCAAAAACTAGTCCTGGTCCGACCACTCCCTCCACCTGACCGCGCTCTCTGCATTTCTATGTTTCTTTTGATTCTTTCCTTTCCCGTCTCTCTCTTGTTCTCTCTTCCGTATGTATGTGTGCCTCCATATATGCAAAACTGTTCACGTATGCATGCAGTGTGTCTCTTTTACTGTGGCCTTCATTTAGCGCCACTCCAAGGGGACCTCATTGAACCATCATGCACCCGTTCATACCCCGTCACCCCGAACCACACTGGACACACATTATTTTTTCCTCCAAATTCCCGTTGGTATGTAGGTTGGGCAGTTTTTCAGTGGCTGCAGTTCATTGAAATAGTTTAAAATGATGTGTTTGGTCAAGATGTTTGCAGGAGGGAAGGATGGGGTGGGCGGGCGTCCCTTACCCTGCCTGACCCTTTAGTTGTCCTCTAGAAGTTGTCAAGGTCGTTCATGATTTCTTATTTGCGATTAAAAAGAAGAAACCCCCCCCCTTTCAACACACACACACACACACACACACACACACACACACACACATACCTGTCTCCATTAATACTACGTCATTCTTTCATGCCATCAAGTAATTCCTTCATTATCTTTTATCTTTATTCCTCCTTCTCTATGTCATTATCGTGTTGTATGTATTATATTTACTGTTGTTGTTTATTCCAACGTTTTTCCTTTTCTTTTTTGTTTCGTATTTTTTTCTTCTTCATTCGTTCGACCTTGACCGTCTGTCTTCCTTTTGGTTGTTTCAAGGTCAGTGTGTGTGTGTGTGTGTGTGTGTGTGTGTGTGTGTGTGTGTGTGTGTGTGTGTGTGTGTGTGTGTGTGTGTGTGTGTACAGCTTCTTTTTCATGCTAATAATGTGTACTGACCAGTTCCCACATCTTTTCACATTCTCTCTCTCTCTCTCTCTCTCTCTCTCTCTCTCTCTCTCTCTCTCTCTCTCTCTCTCTCTCTCTCTCTCTCTCTCTCTCTCTCTCTCTCTCTCTCACACACACACACACACACACACACACACACACACACACACACACACACACACACACACACACACACACACACACACCATCACGGAGTCTCTTTCTTCGAATATTTTCTTACACCTCAATTAACTTGTTCGAATATACTCTTGACAATGATATACAAGACATTAATATAATTGGTATCATTTGCCTGACCCAATGTATTATCTACTCATCTTAACACACAATTATTTACGCAAATTGATTAATCATATAATATAATGAGAGGGGGAAAAATATATATATGTTATTAATCTTTACTTAGTGGATTCGCATATACGTAGAGGAAAATCTGTTTACATAAATTGCTGCATAAAAGTCGGTCAGAGAAAACGAGCTTCTACCCACTGACTTTAGGAGAGCCTTAAGTATTCTTGTTTTTCTTCTGTTTATATTCATTCTCTTGGCCGTGCATGGAGAGAAAGTTCGTGTTTATTGGTTGTGTGGTTGTGTATTAGAAACAGGATCTTCCACCATATACATTTTCCTTCCCTCTTACACACACCCACACACACACACACACACACACACACACACACACACACACACACACACACACACACACACACACACACACACACACACACACACACACACCACCTCCACTTCACTGTAACCATAACAATGATTTCCACTTCGCTGCAGTACCAGTACTGAGCTTCAAGAATTTCGTCAAACACTGTTCTGTTATGTTATGTTTCGTTATGTTAGGTTCTGTTATGTTCAGTTCACCCGACTGTTGAAATACATGAATCAGTGCTTGCCTATATGCATGAGTGTATGTATACATTGTTTCGTGCTGTGTATGCATTTTGATGCTAACATTTGTAAATAAAACATTCGTATATTTTAGTTTAACGCA
>JAPQNM010000047.1:9785159-9790159 GCA_029783475.1 Metacarcinus magister
CTTTCCCTCTGAACGCATGACTCTTCCCCCCAGAGAGACTTGACCTTCGCTGTAAAAGTCATCCAGGTGACAGGTGACCCGTGATGACCTCGTCCCCAGGAATCAGCCTTCATTTTTGCTTCACTTGTTATTATCTGAGGGTGTCGCCTTCCCTGCCTTCGTCCACAAAACTCACTTACTCACTCACTCACTCATAGTTTTTTTTACGCCCGAGACTCACTGTGTTTACTTTCATTTGTTTTGTCGTTCAGGAATGGTGATAATGATGATGATGATGATGAGAAGGTGACAGTCTTAAACTACAATCATTAACAAAATATCTAATTCACTGCTGATTCATTTCATTTTTCAAGACAACGATAGTGACAGAAAAGGTGTTGTGTTAATTGACGTCATCACCTGCCACGATTATCATTACAGTTACAGGTCTATGAGAAAGGTCACTTTACTTTACCTCATCTCACTCGCTTGCACCAAGATCACCTACAGGCTATAAATAAAAAGATTAAAAAAAAAAAGGAGTCACTTAACCTAACATTACAAGGACTACTACTACGATAACTAAAAAAAAAAAAGTATATATATAAAAAAAACAGCTTCAATTACACCTTCTACGAGTATCAGCACACGAGAAGGTAGACTCCCACGCTAATTAGGTAATAGTAGTAAGCCGCTGTGTCCTTACCTGTGTCTCGTGTTACCTGTCCTCGTCCACTTTCTCATATCTCTCCTGCTTTTATTTGTCGTACCAGGATATATACACATCTGTCCTATCTACCTATCTACACACCCTTCCCTCACCTGCTCATCACACCCCACCTGTCACCCCTCCCTACCCACCTGTCACCCCTCCCCCTAACCATCTGTCACCCCTCCCCCTAACCCACCTATAACAAACACACCTGTACAAATATAAGTCATAAGTGTGCTTGTCTTAATTGCAACGAAGTGAAATCAAATAAAAATGTTGTGTAGGTGTTACAATCATATTATCAAACACGTTATTTTAGTTGCTTGCACACTTGATTAAAAGGTTGGTTTGTTTTATTCTGATTGTAAACTGGGTGGTGGGTGGGTTTTAATCTTGACGCTGAAGAGAAAGAAGAAAAATAAGCAGAAAGTTGCGTCAGAAATTGCTTTTCGAAGAACGTTTTGATATATAATTCATTCGTACGTAATTGTATTTTTTATAACGTTCAAGGACAGAGAGAGAGAGAGAGAGAGAGAGAGAGAGAGAGAGAGAGAGAGAGAGAGAGAGAGAGAGAGAGTCGTAGTACTTGCGTTTACAGGTTTCAAAGAATGTCGGGCAAGAGTCGAGTGTTTATAAGGATTAAATTGACTTCCCCAGACACACACACACACACACACACACACACACACACACACACACACACACACACACACACACACACACACACACAGATGGAGATTGTTTATTTGTTTATGTTGAAGTCTTTTTCCTACATTTATTTATTTTAACGTTGACATCCAGGTTAGGTTCCATCCTGTGTCGATATGTATGTTGTTGTTGTTGTTGTTGTTGTTGGTGGTGGTGGTGGTGGTGGTGGTGGTGGTGGTGGTGGTGGTGTCGTCACTATATCAAACCTGTGTGAGAAAGTTATTCCATGAAAGTGACATTTGTTTATTTATTTACTGACATACATTTATTTTTTTCACATCATTCCTTATGTACGTATTTATTTTCATACGTATGTGTACCTTACCGAAGGAAGACAATGTTGTGGGTTTGTGGAATATTCATCTTTGTTACGTACATCACCTTCTGTAATGATAATGTTAATGATAATGTTAATGATAGTGTTAATGGCGCTGTTTTAGTATAATTATTACTCCTATTACTCCTGAGTGTTATCAGTTGTTAAGTTATTCTGGTAACACTTGATTCGCTTCCATTATTTTCGTATTATTTATAGTTCCTGTAAATGTGTTTCCGTGTGTGTGTGTGTGTGTGTGGGTGTGTGGTGTGTGTGTGTGTGTGTGTGTGTGTGTGTGTGTGTTGTGGTGGGAGTGGTGTGGGCGTGTGTAAGGGTGTTGTTAGGGGGGGGGGAGTGTCCTTGGATAACAATCAAGGGAATGAGGAAAACAAGGAAATTTGCGCATTAAGGAAAGCTGCGAGGCCCGTTGACTGTGAACTTTGCTTTTGTTGGTATGAGAGAGAGAGAGAGAGAGAGAGAGAGAGAGAGAGAGAGAGAGAGAGAGAGAGAGAGAGAGAGAGAGAGAGAGAGAGAGATAACGAGTATGAGAGGTTAGGGTTGTAATTATGAAATTTCTGGTTTTGTTTGTTTAACGTATCTGTTTACAAAACATTTAAGGTTTACTTCACGTCAAGTACTTCAAAAAATGTACGTGTAATGGATGTAGATAAGTGTGTGTGTGTGTGTGTGTGTGTGTGTGTGTGTGTGTGTGTGTGTGTGTGTGTGTGTGCGTGCGTGTGTGTGTATATTAGGCAAGCAGCCAACAACTATGCTAACTGCGCATGCGTCTCCCTTGTAGGTGTGAGTGAGCCGAGCATCTCGACTCAACCTGTGGCCAGTCACAGCTCAAGCTTAGCAGCGCAAGGACGTCGCCGCTCTGTCTCCCTCGCGGTATGAATGAGAACCTTCTCGGCCCAGTGATCTAGCCTTCAAGCCAACAACACTCCCCGAGCCAAGTGTTCTCCCACAACTCGAGTGTCCTGAGCCTGATATCCCCTTCGTGCAGACCTTCCAGAGAGTCAGGAACAATGGCAGACCATAACATAAGGGAACACACGGACCCTGAGATTGTCCCAGTCCCCGAGCAGACCCAGGACGGCCTGCCCCCAGTGTGCAAGTCGCGAATGTTTACGTGGCGATTGCTGGGGGCTGTGCTGGCCCTCCTGGTGGTGCTGGGGTGGGTGTTCATCATTGTCATGCTCATCCTTGAAGAGAAGTGGCAGTTAGTGTTGGTGGCGTGGCTCCTGCTCTACTCCGCCGCCCACTTCTGTTACTGGTACTGCAAGCGGCATAGCCTCATCACCCTCCACAGACAGGTGAGCACCCCGACCATACCTTACTTGGTCACCCCGACCATACCTTACTTGGGCACCCAGACCATACTTTACCTGGGCATCCCGACCATACCTTACCCAGGCACTAGTTACTGTTGACAGGTGGGCACAGGGAGTATCTACGGAAAATAGCACCTATGACAAGCACTGAAATTACGCCTAAACATTTGACACCCATTTTTGTTAGATAACTTTACCATAAAATCAACTCTTATAGGAACATTAGGCGCTGAAAGGTTAATAAAATAATCAGTACGCGTGTCCTCCCTATCATGCCCAAGGTACGCCTCTGGGTGGGCACTTGTTACTATTGATAAGTGAACAATTCATTACCGTTGACAGGAGGGTGGGTACTAATCAGTGTTGACAGGTTGGCATCAGTTGGTAATCACTGTGCAGCACTACAACTACAGAGGACTTGAAAGATGGCACACTTAATGCTTATCCTTCCTAAGTACTTACCTGTCTATAATTATCCCGGACAGGTGCATAGCCGGTGTTTATCTACACTTGACACCTTAACACCCATTGACTGCACTTGACATATTAACATTCAGTGATGACTTGCGTTTTTTTATAGAGGACTGACGTGATATTTACTAGTTAGAGATAATCAACATGTGCTTGTATACGAAGGCAAACGACTTTGTAAATAATAAGGACAAAGGAACGGAATAATGATTTAGTGTTATTTTGAATACTAGTACGTGGGCTTATATTGGTAAATTTCCAGTTTCACCCAAGCAATGATTTTCTGATGCGCCTTATGTTTGTCTAACCTAATCTAATCTAACCTAACCTAACCTAACCTAACCTAACCTAACCTAAACACTATATATATCACCAGAAAAACATATGGCGCATCAGAAAATCGTTAGTTGAGTGAAACTGGAAATTATCCTTTATTTTGTATCATGTTTCCTCGAAGCCAATACGAAGGAAAGCCCAGCAGCATGGAATGACTACGAACATTCCAGGCAAGGGTCGTCACCACAGTTAATATTCCTCACGTTCCTCACGACGCCAAGGGAGACGCAGAGGAAATGTGGAACACGTTTTTAAGGAAACTTTGACCTCCGCTTCAAGTTTTAACACTGACAAAGATAAATTATACTTAAATAAGATTATTTTGAAAAGGGGAAACTATCATATATTTATCCAATTGTTTATATACGTAATATGTATATAATATTTTGTATTTATTCTTTATAGTTATTTTACACGGTCGGTGTGGTAATGTTGGATGTTTAAGGTGACGGGAAGGACAGACAGACAAAGCACTCCATGTATCAATTACTGTTACTTACATTTAAGTATTCAGCTGCATCTCCTCATCCATCTCACCATCATACCATTAATCTCAATGATAGCTCTCTCTCTCTCTCTCTCTCTCTCTCTCTCTCTCTCTCTCTCTCTCTCTCTCTCTCTCTCTCTCTCTCTCTCTCTCTCTCTCTCTCTCTCTCTCTCTCTCGTGTGTGTGTGTGTGTGTGTGTGTGTATGTGTATGTAGACGTGGAGGACATGGCAAGATCTACGTCGATTCAGTTTGTGTGTATGTGTGTGTATTTGTATGTATGTGCTTACTGTACAGCCACGTGTAGGTGTGAAGTACATGACAAGGTCTAGAACTCTACAGTGTGTACGTGTGCATGTGCATGTGTATGTATGCATGTATGTACAGTATACGTGTAGAGGTGGAGGTCGATATGGCAAGGTCTGAATCCCTGCAGTGTGTGTGCGCGTGTGTGTGTGCGTGTGTGTGTGTGTGTGTGTGTGTGTGTGTGTGTGTGTGTGTGTGTGTGTGTGTGTGTGTGTGTCTGGAGACTTGCCAACCCTGGACCCGGCACCCTGGCACTCCTGCGGCCCTTTCTAGCAGTAGGGCGGCGGTGGCACTACTCGAGGGAGGCTATTTGTCATGTGCTTACCTCTCTCCCTCCTTCACTTCCTTCCTT
>JAPQNM010000047.1:9792659-9820159 GCA_029783475.1 Metacarcinus magister
AATTACTAATACCTGTTTAGCATCTTCAGAGCAGTGCGTTGTATTAGACAGTGCGGGGCAGACAGGTGGTGGGGCGGGTTTTGTGGGCCGCTGGGAGATAAAAAAAAAGAAAAGTGGTGTGAAAGGGTGACGGCATGTGGAGTAGGACCTAGAGAGAGAGAGAGAGAGAGAGAGAGAGAGAGAGAGAGAGAGAGAGAGAGAGAGAGAGAGAGAGAGAGAGAGCAGAGGTATAGGGAAGCTGGCATGTGGAAATGGGTACTGCCAGGCCGTTTAGAAGGAGGAGGAAGAAGTTGGAGGAGGGGAGGGGAGGTAACATGCGGAGGAGGGAGTAACATGGGATGGGAATGGAAGGAGGGGCTGAAGAGGCGTGATAAGGGTGGGTGCATGGGAGGGGGAGGCAGGTGGGGGGGTGTTGGGGGGGGGAGGAAAGGTGTGGGTCGTTGCACGTGTGTCTTAGGATGGACGCGGATGTTGCAGCTTTGCGAGCCACCGGTGTTGCCAATCCAGTTTTTTTGTTTTCTTCTGAAGATATTGCGTGTGTGGATTTTCATTTCTTACTCATCATTTTCCCCACTCGTCTCTCTCTCTCTCTCTCTCTCTCTCTCTCTCTCCCTCTCCCTCTCTCTCTCTCTCTCCCTCTCCCTCCCCCTTTACTTATCTTAGTTGTTATTCTCTCACTGTTTTTTTTTCTATCGTCTTTTTTCCTTCTATGTTTTATCTTCATATTCTTTTTTTTTCTAAGTAACATTTCTTCAGTCATCCTTACATGTTTTTTCCTTCTGTTCTTTCCCATTTTGTTTCCTTTCTGCCTTCACGTATATACACGTTTCCCCATTCTTCCAAGTATTAGCTCATCCCTCCTTATAAGTATTAGTCGTCCTTCCTTCCACCTTACACCTCACCACCGTATTGATAAACTCTGCCCTTTAACCACCGTATCCACCCTGTCCTTCCTTCCTTCCTTCCACCCATTACAAACAAGGGGAAGAACAAAAATTACTAATACACAACCAAAACGGAAACATCATCTTTCGTAACCAAATTATATGAAGTCGCGTCTTGGTAGTTTTCCTCATCAAAATGTCCGCAGCAGTTCTTGAAAGAGTAGAATATTGTGTCAGTTTGTTGCTTCCCCTCAGAGTTGTCAATACCTGGAAGAGCCACTGAGGGAGTGTGGGTCAGTGAGGGGATAGCGTCTACATGGGTGAACTTAGGGATAGACAAAGAAGTGGGTATTGCTAACCGTCCCTACGTCTCTCACTGCACTTAATCACCCACACTTAATAGGAGAGAGAGAGAGAGAGAGAGAGAGAGAGAGAGAGAGAGAGAGAGAGAGAGAGAGAGAGAGAGAGAGAGAGAGAGAGAGAGAGAGAGAGAGAGAGAGAGAGAGAGTGTGAAAGGATGGTGTGTACTGATTATTTGTGTGCAGATGTGCCGAGTGATGGATGTGTGTGTGTGTGTGTGTGTGTGTGTGTGTGTGTGTGTGTGATCGTTAGTCGTTCTTTTTATATGATTTTGTTCGTTATCTTCGTTTCCTCATCATCATTCTTCGTTCTTATCATCATCATCATCATCATCATCATCTACTTCTTTTCTTTCTTTATACCTCAACTACATTTTCCTTCACCCAAACAAACTTACACACACACACACACACACACACACACACACACACACACACACACACACACACACACACACACACACACACACACACACCAAAGTCTCGATTCGTATAAACAAGACGCGTAATACTTACCGGAAACACCACATTCTTGGACCGCAATGATCCACGAAAAGTGTTAATACAAGAACTCTACAAGAATGCATCGTCATCGTTATGCAGGCGATGACGTCATACACAAACAGAGGCAAAAATAGTTCAAAAGAGTTCCGTTGAAAGTCTAGAAAACGTTTAAATAAGTTCCGATAAAAAGTCCAAAAAAAAAAAAGTTCAAATGAGTTCCGATGAAAGTTATAAAAAAAACTCAATAATTATAACTAGTTGAAAAAGCTGCTGGAAAACCCCCCAAAAAACGTTATTCTTTAGTTCGGAAAAACATCGTGTTTGTTATCTACCGTCGTGTTATACTTGTTATGCTTAGTTAGTTTATCTTCCTGTGTTTTGAGGTTGATTTTAGATATAAACTCAGGATGTAGTGCATGGGTTTTTTCAATGTTTTTTTTTCTTCGTGTAAATCCTGTTGTTGAGAAGAAAAAAAAAACCGAAGTATTGACGGGATGTGACGGACGGACTATTACTATGCATTAATTAGGTTTGATTCCTTCTAAGTATGTTTTAATTGTTTTAATTAGTTCTTTGTTGTGAGAATGTGGAACGTTTTCAATTTTTTTCCTCCTCGTCCTTCCTTACTTACTTAGAACTGTAATTTTTTCCTATTGTTTTCTTTTCTAACTTATTGTCTCTCCGTCCTTTACTACTCTCCTTTCTCATTATTCATCCATTCACTGTAGGTTGTGCCTAATATAGCTTTGACTTATTCAGTACGTACTCATTCACTCACTCACTCACTCATTCACTCACCCACTAACTCACTTACTCACTCACTCACTCACTCACTCACTCACTCACTAATGTAATACTTCTAAGAGCTCCCTGCCTCTAAACCTTTCCACCATCCCCTCCGTTTAACACACACTCAGCCTATGTGCGTTTATATACATTTTTCACACCATCAACATTTTACTGGAAGGGAAACGAAATGAAAACTTGTATACCTCAATAAAATCATGTGTTATTATAGCTATTATGTCATTATTTCAACATTATCACCACTGGCATTTAAGGTGAGGTTATATAGTGCGCTTACTGTCGATTTATTTATATTTTTTTTCCGTGCAGTTAAGGTTAATTCGTTGGGTTAGAAGTGGGTAAGTTGATGGCAAAGTACAGGATAGATAGAACTCCCTTGGCTTATGAGGTGCTGTTGAAGATGAAAGTGCGTTAGATTTCTCGTTTTCTCTTTTCAAATTAAAAGGCAAACTTGAAGAAAATTTCGTGACCTTGAGGTGTTGAGACTGACACTAAAGATTTTTTTCTCACCATTTTGTTTCTCTTCGCCTTTTCCTCTTCCTCTTGTTGCATTTCATTTGTTCTTTTTCTTCTTCTTCTTCTTTTTCTTTTTCTTCTTCTTCTTCTTCTTCTTCTTCTTCTTTTACTACTTTCTCCATTGTTCTCCCTCCTCTTTTCTATCCCACCCGTCCACCACCTTCTCTTATCTCCCGGATTCTCTCTCTCTCTCTCTCTCTCTCTCTCTCTCTCTCTCTCTCTCTCTCTCTCTCTCTCTCTCTCTCTCTCTCTCTCTCTCTCTCTCTCTCTCTCTCTCTCGGACCGTGGAATTCCAAATATAAGCCTTGTGAATATTAAAATTAGTGAAGCCTGTCACCGAGAGAGAGAGAGAGAGAGAGAGAGAGAGAGAGAGAGAGAGAGAGAGAGAGAGAGAGAGAGAGAGAGAGAGAGAGAGAGAGAAAGTCTGATATGATATTGCATTTTGTCAGGATAATAAAATATAATGAAGGGGAAATGAAAAGAAAAATATCATTGAAAGGAAGTCAGAAAATAGCATAGGAAGATGATGTAAAAAAAAATATATCATCCCACATCTCTCTCTCTCTCTCTCTCTCTCTCTCTCTCTCTCTCTCTCTCTCTCTCTCGAAGTGACGTTCATGAAGGTGAAGAAAAGAGTGACAGATGGATGTGAGAAAGAGATAGATTTATCATTCGTTTCAGGATGTTAAGGAGACACACACACACACACACACACACACACACACACACACACACACACACACACACACACACACACACACACACATACGCAGGAAGCATCACTCTTAGTTACTGATGCTTGTCGTCAATATGGAACTCTCCTCCTTCCCTCCTCTCTCTCTCTCTCTCTCTCTCTCTCTCTCTCTCTCTCTCTCTCTCTCTCTCTCTCTCTCTCTCTCTCTCTCTCTCTCTCTCTCTCTCTCTCTCTCTCTCTCTCCTTAACTTCTGCTTCTTTTTTCTCCTCCCTCCCTTCCTTGCCAATTTTTTTTTGCCCAACATCTCTTCCCCTCCTCCTCCTCCTCCTCCTCTTCCTGCATTCCTCAGTTTTGATACATATGATCCCTCCGCCACCACCTTCCAGCTGCTGATATTAACTACACATTTATACAAACAGACAGACAGACGATCAAAGAAACCCACGCAGCAAGCAAGGAAAAGACAGACAGACAGGCAGACAGGCAGACACACAAACAAATAGAAAGAAATACACGCAAGCAAGCGAGCCACAAACACATAATATACAAAGAAAAGGTCAAAACTTGCAACATTTACAGATGAATACAAGTGTGAGTCACGTAATTGTAAAGTATTTCGTCAAGGTGTTTCGATGCCACAGAACTAAGTAAGGGAAGAGGTGTGAATTTTCTCTCTCTCTCTCTCTCTCTCTCTCTCTCTCTCTCTCTCTCTCTCTCTCTCTCTCTCTCTCTCTCTCTCTCTCTCTCTCTCTCTCTCTCTCTCTCTCTCTCTCTCTCTCATTATTTGAAGTGTATTCCACGTAATGAAGTGGACGGAAGGGAAGGGAAGGGAAAGGAAAGGGAAGACAAGGCAAAGGAAGGGAAGGGAAGGGAAGGGAAGGCAAGGAAAAGGAAGGGAAGGGAAGGGAAAGGAAGGGAAGGGAAGGCAAAGGAAAGGAAAGGAAGGGAAATGTAGGGAAGGGAAGGGTTTGGTGTTCCTAAATTAACTATCTTTAATTACCACTTTAAATATTAGCATCAACGAGTCGTATTAATAGTAGTTCATCCATTAGAATACTTACTCTGCCTTCTCTTACATGTCATTAATATAAATTATGTTAGTTATTATTTGTAGTTCATGCACTTTCACGAACAAATATAAAAAAAAAGAGAAAAAAGAAAATGTAAAGCAGTGAAGGATTCGTTGTTTTATTTTATTATATTTTTTTTTTCCTTGATCATCTAGAAAATTTGTTGTGCCATAAAGGTGATATTTTATTCCAAATAGTCAGTCAGTGAGTCAGGTTTTGCAAATCATTACCTGTTCTAAGTTTAAATTGTTTTGCATGTAAAAAAAAATAAATGAGTAAGAAAAAAAAAGAAAATAACAAGACTGCTGCTGCATAAGAACTCGTTGAAACACTTTGGTAATACTGTTTTTTTTATGTTTATCGTGTGACGCAGGAAATTTGTTCTGTCTCAACACACGACCATTAATTCCTGACACTCACCATTTGAAACTTCTTAGCGGTTATACAAAGATTAAATAAACATACCTCACAAAGATTATGTAACAACAAATGGAGTTAATCTTATTAAGTTAAAAAGACAAATTCATTCTTAGTTGCAAAAGAGGATTTCGTGAGGATGAAAGGCAGGCGAAATGTAAGAAAAGAAAATGTGATTATGAAGTACAACAATAAAGAACAGGAGGTATGATGAGTCTAGGAATTCAAAGCTAACAAGACAGAAAGAAAGAGAAAAGGAGGATAGGGTGAGGGGCCGGATATATAAAGATAGACTATACAAAAATACATCAACTTTCCATCTTGATAAAAGTATTAGGGTTTTACACAATCCCAGACCCAAACTTTTGCCGGAACTTCCCAAGCATAGGTTGAACATAAACAGAACGGCGACGCTAACCTAAATACAGAGGTGAAAATAGGAAACTTTGCGACGGGGCAGGAATGTTGTGGGTGTCACAGCTTGTATGAGAGAGAGAGAGAGAGAGAGAGAGAGAGAGAGAGAGAGAGAGAGAGAGAGAGAGAGAGAGAGAGAGAGAGAGAGAGAGAGAGACACACACACACACACACACACACACACACACACTCACGGGACATCCCCGCCGGTCAGAAAAAAGTGGTCGTGTAACATCATTGAGGCGCAAAGGAAAGGGAAAGTTTAGTGCTACGTCTTCGTCGACAAACTTGTTAGAACGAAACACTGTCAAAGAGGAGAAAAGATCAGCCAAAAAAAAAGTCTCCTCCAGTATTGAATGACTTAAGAAACAGACTGAAGAAATACCACAAGGGGAAATTAATTAAGTTCTTAGGAATTATTTCAAACGTAGGAATGACCGTAACTAAATTGCATTGCGTTGATGGCCAGACCGAAGAAAATTATGCAGTAGAAAGAAGGAAAGTTGAGTAAGGTTTCGTGTTTGCGTTTGAACCACCAATGAACAAAGAAATTAATGTGACAGGTGGAGTCAGAGGAAGTGCTTGGTGTTCTTCCGTTAGGCTTCGTGTCTGAATAAAGTGATGACAAAGACTCAAGAATTAACAGGAGACGGAGTAACACTGACGATTAGGACTGAATTGACGCAGGATTAGAAGCTTAAGAAGATTTAGATCTGACACCCTTCCATGCAGTGTGTCCCACTTTACTTACGCCACTTACTCCCTCCTCCTCCTCCTCCTCCTCCTCCTCCTCCTCCTCCTCCTCCTCCTCCTCCTCCTCCACTCATCACCTCCACTCACCTCCTTGGTCTCGCTTTAATCTTCCTCATCTTAGAAAAACAAACGCCACACATTACTCTCTTACTTTACACACACACACACACACACACACACACACACACACACACACACACACACACACACACACACACACACACACACACACACACACACACATTGTCATAAAGTGTATCCTTATCTAAAGATTACTTTTGTTAACAATCTCTCTCTCTCTCTCTCTCTCTCTCTCTCTCTCTCTCTCTCTCTCTCTCTCTCTCTCTCTCTCTCTCTCTCTCTCTCTCTCTCTCTCTCTCTCTCTCTCCTACTAATGTCAGGTATGATATATAGTATAGTATATAGTACATTATTGGTGTAGTTAGCCACTGTGATGCATTACTCGGTGCCTTGATGTACACAGGCGGGCCGGGCCGCAGATCAGCCTTGAAATAGTGTTATAAGTAACAACATTTAGTGACATGGTTGTGACCTTGATGGTTTACTGATGGTTATTTTCTTCAGCAGATCCGCCTGCGTGTGCTGACCCGCATGCGTCCAGGCGAGTCCAGTGAGAAGATGGATGACACGCCGCCCACTTACGACGAGGTGATGGATACGGAGGCGCCGCCCCCCGCGTACTTCACCGTCGTCGAAGAAACTAACAAGCCTTACGAAGCCTCTCCGCCCTACCAAAGTTCGTCCGACGCCCCAGAGGTCGGCGTGGCCACAATCTCCGGCCATCTGCAACAGGATGCCACATCCACAGAGGCCAAGGAGTACCTGCAGTGTCCTCCGGCATACCAAACGCCGAGGCACATGAGGAAGATTTCTCCGCGGATATTGCCCGGCGTGCACCAGCTCCGTGCACCCACGGACACCGCCGTCACGGCCACCGCGGCCGCCACCGCCATCGCCACAGTGGCCGCTGCTCTTACTGCGGCCACGCCCAACCAAGTCGTTGATGAGACGGAAGCGCTGGAGGAGGACCCAATTCGAGGCCCCATCGTGAGACACCTGAGGTCGACGACCATCGCTACGCTGGACGTGTCGTCGACTGAAGACGTGACTCCGTCGGTAACAAGAAACGATGACGAGGAAATTGACCTTCAAGCACCGTCCACACCCATCCCCGGCTTCCCCTAGACTTAAAGTGCCATGGACTAAATTATATAATAAATTATACAAATATTGCGGGTGATAACGTACAAACTATTTGTACTGTGCAACGGGGTACAAATTTGTCGTCATTGTTGTGATGTGATCAAGCGCTCAAGGTCGTTCTTGTTACCATTTAGTGTTAAGGTAATTATAAGTATTGTTGTTACTCTTTATGTTGTTGCCTTTTGAACAAAGGTTATGTGATGTCTGTATATGTATACTTATTATTTGTATTTTAATACACAACAAAACCGGATCCATAAAAACGAATATATATGCAAAGAAATTATCTATGTCTTTCAGTACCTTTTACGTAACCTTGAACCTTGAAAGGAACCATGAAGCAAACTTTTCTTTTCCTAATGAACCTTTAGAGTGTATAGGCTTATTGATACCGGATATTGACATCATTTAGGCTGCTGGTGGAAGTGATGACAAAATAAAAGTTAAAGCTTCACGGCAAGTATTGTCACGAACATAACTAGTTCAGTCAAGTGACCCATCCTTGCATGTGCCTTCTCTTGACCCCAGCCCAGGGCCTCCAATTACATATACTCCACGTGCTGGAGGGGGCCGGGTGGCTCTGTGGTACAGTGCTCGACTCGTGACCTGAAGATTACGAGTTCGATCCTGGCTCATGGCACGGTGAGAGGGGCAGCGCTCGCTCGTTAACCCTAGCAGAACTGTATAGTCTATAGATGCCTAGTTCGAGGGGATTATTGAATCACCTTTAATCCACGTGATGTACCTCCTGCATTTGACCCTCCGCCTCCTCCCCATTCTTACGTTGAGGCATCGTGACAAAGCTTAGTGTATGAAGGGTAAAGACCATAGTAGTAGTAGTAGTAGTAGTAGTTGTTGTTGTAGTTGTAGCAGCAGCACCAATAGCAGCAGTAACATTGATAGTAATTGTGTTGGTGGCAGCAGTAGTAGATTACATTGTCTGTGCATCCATTCCTTGTCCCGTCAGGGTGAGGGAACGCCTTGCATCCAGCACAAAGCACCTTCAGTGAGGCGTGCAGGGGTGTGGGGGGCAAGGGGGTGGACAGGTGCATGATCGTTGTGTGCATTGTTTAGCGTCTTGATCTTCATTCAGACGAGTGTCCTTTTCAACGACACCAAGTTACTCACACATAATAAACAAGTGAACAACAGATGCCATGTTTAGAGATGTACTTGTCTGTATGTAACGAGGGTATGTGTGTACGTGTGTGTGTGTGTGTGTGTGTGTGTGTTCACGTGTTTGTATGGAACGAGGGTATTGACAAGGATGTGTGTGTGTGTGTGTGTGTGTGTGTGTGTGTGTAAGTACCTCTGCCCTTGTTATAACCAGGCAGTTGTTTGGTCAGTGTTTGGAAGAAGGGGGATCACGAGCAGGAGGTGAGGCTGGGCGAGTGGCGAGGTTGAGCAGCAGTGCACGTCCAACACACTACTAGTACAGTCGTCATCGGCATTTCTTTTTGTACAGTCACTCTAAAGGACACTGGAGAAAGTACTTTTGTTATTATCCACTGCAACAGGACAGCACATTCCCCAGGTTGGCCTCCCACCACTGGTGTTCACATCATTACGTGGGAAAATTCACTGCCAGATTAGTGGAATTACAAGTATTAAAGAAGCATTAGTCTTAGAGATAATTATGTGATGGTGAGCATGAGTTAGTCCGTCCCTGTGCCCTGCTTGAGAGGCACTGTAGACACCGTTCATTAACCTACAATGCTAACGCGTCATGGAATTCCTGAAATTGACTTCAGATAAGATTGTAGAACATATTCTATCCTATTGAATGTGTTTGGTCCATCAACTAAAGGCATGACACTGCACTGTTAGGGAGCTGCTGCTGATAATGGTTTCAGCAGCAGCTCCCTAACAGTGCAGTTTTTGGAACATTTACGTGACAGGGTAAGATTTACCAAGACAAGAGCTGACGACGTAAGAAGTTGAAGGTGGACATGGAGGATACGACGCAGGCGCACACCATCATTGTGTTGTTGGTAGTCATGAGGAGCAGCACAGGAAAGCAGTATAACTAAGCCACACTGAGGAGCGACTTCCTGGATTGGTGTGCAGATCAGAGTACAGTAACTCATTGACTCTCATTGTAATGTTTTACTATGTGATAACAATAAGACATCCTTACCAGTGAAGGTGACCATGAACAACAGGCACTGGCGACGAGGCCAATACATATACTACAACTACCAATGATGATCATACTAATAGGAAGAATAATGATAATAATAATGATAATAGTAATAATAATGATGCTCGTAGGAGTAGTTTCATTATAGTCCTTATCATTATCATTATTATCATGAATAGATGTTATAAAGAAAGGATTGAATGATAATAATGATAATAAGCATTCTGATAATGAAAATGTGCACGAATCTGCAAAGCAAAATATACCTAAAACATTGGTGACAAGGACGTGTATGGCTTAACCTGTTCCCTTGTGCCACCTGACTCGCGCCTCCTAGGATTGCCGGGCACGACTGCCTCATAACTAGGCCGCCAATACTCATAAGTAACTACTCCTTCCTTACCAGATACTGAGGTGGAAGGGAGTCTGTGCTGCAACTCAATAATGGTGTGGCCTTTTGAAGATCTGAGGCCATTCTATCAATACTGAACTGATAAATAAGTCAACATTACGACTTTCAAATGTCATTTTCAGCAGTGACGTGAACAAATGTGTGTGTGTGGGGGGGGCGGGTAGAATTAGGAATTTGAAAGATAGCCCAGTTAGATTGTGTTGGCTGACTCAGAATTGAACTATTGAATGAGTTACGATAATACAACACACTAGTTAAAGATTTGTCCACTAGTAAGTAAGGAAGTGATCAGTGCATGCAAAGACATTGTTCCGGTGCTGTTCAGACATTCATTACATAATTATGCATTAGCCAGCCGCCTGCCAACCTTCATCAGAGTACAGTAATCACACACACTGACCTCTAACGTTGCATTCACAGGCTTACAGGGAGTTATTGTCTCCGCCTGTGACGATAACCAGATTAAACAACGTCGATAAGGATGCAAGGTTTTAGTAAGGAGGAATAAGAATACATTGTTTATATGATTGCGCACTTATGCACACTTTAGGAACCCCTTCTATATTATAGTACATAGAAGTATACTAAAATATTGGGTAAATCTTACTAATAGCACCTCCTCGCGGATCACTAAAATATTGACACAGGTGATGAGGTACGTAATGTACAACACGTTTGTGGTGGTTTTATTTGGGGGACGGCCTTAGTTTGGCCACAGAGGCTCTTTAAAAATCTGGTAGGTGCCTCAAATTCTAAGTCCACACAGATGTTGAGTTATGGTTAGGTTAAGGTTGTTAGGTTAGGTTACGTTTATGTTATGGTTAGGTTAGGTTAGGCTAGGTTCGGTTCAGTTAGGTCCGGTTATATAAGATTTTTACATTTTATTACCCAAAAGTTAGGGTTCTCAACCTTAGATTTTTTCTTGATTTGGGTAATAAAATGTAAAAATCTTGTATAACCAAATCTAACTGAACCAAACCTAACCTAACCATAACATAAACGTAACCTAACATAACAACCTTAACCTAACCATAATTCAACATCTGTGTGGACTTAGAATTTGAGGCACCTACCAGATTTTTAAAGAGCCTCTGTGGCCAAACTAAGGCCGTTCCCCAAATAAAAACACCACAAACGTGTTGTACATTACGTACCTCATCACCTGTGTCAATATTTTTGTGATCCGTGTGGAGGTGCTATTAGTAAGATTTACCAAATATTGAAGTTACTCAAATAGTTATACGTTTTCTTTCATTGACGTATGAGAAACCTGCGTCATACCAATAAGAAAGAAATAGAATAAGAACAAAAATACATTAATACATCCCCAAATACGCACAGTAAGGTATACACATATAGAAATAAGCTATAGTAACAAAACAAAACAAAAAAAATTACATATTTTTATAGGTCTTCTCCCTTAACTTGTTGACGTAAACTTGTAAACAAAACAACGTGGTGGTTGCGGGCGTGCAAGGATGTCTAGAATAGTGGTGAAAAACCTTCCCAAACAGGTGAGTTACAGCTACGTCAGTGTTTATTTGCTTGCCTCGTGTGTTTATATGGTAGTTATGGAAATCAGGTATGGTGACTCTATAATAAAAAGGATGTGGAGGCAATAGAAGTGGAACAGGAGAGTAATGAAGCTGGTGCCAACCTAGAAGAATGTCTCATATTAAGAAAGAGTGAGGAAGGTAGATTTACCAACTTTACCATACCGAAGACCAAAAGTGGATATGTTGGAGACTTATAACATAATGAATGGTGTGTAGGATGTGAATGTGAGTGAAGGATTACTAGTGGATCAGGTTGTATCAGTGACACGAGGACAGGAGAAGAGGATATAGAAGCAAAGACCAACATTGGACATCTGGAAGTATACATTTTGCAACAGAGTGGTGAACAATTGGAACAGTCTCCCGTATTGTGTGGTTAATGCTAGTTCAGTGGTTGATTTGGAAAGGAAACTGGAAAGACCAGAAACAAAAATTTGAATGCGGTGCAGATAGAAAGGAAATATCTCTACCACAGACTTAATAGCCTCTTCCAGGATTCTTCTGTGAGTAGTTATGTGGTATTACGAAATATCACACCTACGTTACAAGGATATTAATGGGTAAGTTTGGTAATGAATATAACACTATCGGTCACCTTTCCGTGGTGCAGTATACCACAAATAATTCCTTTCTATTAAAATTTGACTATCATTTTCTCCAACAATGTTTCCAATAGAGGCTATATCACCTGGTGTACTACTGGCTGTTCAACCATGCTGCTTCACACTTTGTTTGCTTGTTTACATTAGATAGCATTTACTCTAAGTTAAGAGCAGACCACCTAGTTTGGACCATAGAAAGGCTAAGTTTTAAAATTCATTTTAGATAAATCAAGAGGAACTCAAGAAACATTTCAGCAAGAAAGGAAGCATCACAGACGTAAGATTGATACACAAGAATGGAGAGTTTCGACGTTATGCTTTCATCGGCTTTGAGGGCGAGGATGATGCCGCTGCAGCACGTGACTACCTACACAACACCTTCATCAAGCAGGCTAGGATTACTGTGGAGATGTGTCACGAGCTGGGTGAGTGTGTGTGAGTGAATGTGTCATGAGCTGGGTGAGTGTGTGTGAGTGAATGTGTCATGAGCTGGGTGAGTGTGTGGAGTTTGCTGTGTCTGACGTGCATTTAACACTGTTTGGTGCATTCTGACTGTTACCTCCTGTGACCTCTAGCTAATTCTGACACTAAGAATAATTATTTAATTAATGAGTTCCTTTACTTTTCCTCCATACACCATCACACACTAACACAACCTCACTCAGAATAAACCTCATGCACAGTGACACAGCATTTGCAGCACCATACTTCACTATTCCATGATTTACATTCAATAATTTTATCCAAAGTTAATGTTTTAAAACTGCTGTGATCTGGCGTCATTTTAGTAGATTCTTATTCCTCTCTTCTGTTAGACTTCTTTCAGAGATGCATGTCATCACCTAATCTATTGTGCTCTTTGATATAATGTATGTATGTATGCTGATTTATATATCTTCATCCTTTACTTCTACAAATCCAAAATGTTATGTTTATACAAGTTGCATCTCAGCAATCATGTTTGTAACAATGTCCTTACTTTGAATAACTGTACGAGGTACTTCTTACTTTTTTTTTCCATTGAATTATTTCTGTGTTTAAGAATTTAGAATCTTACTTAGCTACTAAATCAATATCTGCTGCTGTACAACAATACTTATTCCTTACTGTATGTGCAGGCAGTGGAGAAAGACCAGAGTCATGGGCGGAGAAGAACAAGAAACACAAGGAAAAGAACACACAGCTCCAGGATACAAGCAGCAGCAACGACACCCAAACAGAGACTAAGGAAGAAGGAAAGAAAAAGAAAGAGAAGAAAAAAGATGCAGATTCCTTGAAAGAAAAGTTGCTTGAGCAGCATAAGAATGATCCTTCTTTTGGGGAGTATTTGAAGGCCAACGAGAAGGGGGTGAAGGGGGAGGAAGATGCCACAGTCATAACGGAGAAAGAAAGCACCAGTGAAGCAGAGGAGGAGGAAGAAGAAGAAGAAGAAGAAGAAATGGAAGACAAATTAGCACAAAAAAAGAATATATCAGACCAAGATGTAAGTAATAGTTCTTTATGTTATAATTCTAATGGGGTAAGATGGAGTGGATGCTATTGATGTGAGAGGAAAACTCTATATAATGGGAAGACATAGTGTTAGAATACCTTAGAGAGAGAACACATACATCATATGAACAAATGGAGACTTGATGAAGCTCCAAGGAACGGGCATCATACTAAATTAAATTAGATCAGGTTATAAGTCTTGACACAGCACTGCACTCTTATGTTTTTTATGTTTATCTAAAAGTCATCAAGCAAATTATGTAATTGTAAGTGATGTAGTGTTAATGTTATATAAATTTACTTTTCATTCCAGTATTTGAAGAGCCTTATGAAAGGTGAGCCACAAGATAAGGGTCACATTGAAGGCACTAAACCCAACAAGGTGAAGGTAAGACATGCTTACAATTGGACTTGTTTTGTGTTACTCTAACTATGTATTTAAGAACTTGTCTTGTCTTTGATTATCATATGTTTATTGTATTTTAATTTTGTGTGTTTGGGTAGAAAACTGTAAGCAACCTAATCCACCCAAACCAAAGTGGTGGGCATTGTGAAGGTGGTTTGGCTCACACCAACACGAGTTCTGTTCATGACAAGATAACTGCATCCCTAGATTCAGTGTTCAGTTAACCACCCTTCCCTTTTCAACACAGCTGATAACACTTCAGTAAGCTTCGATGAAAGAGAATCAGCTTGTAGCAATTGCCTCATGATGCAGTATAAGTTTACTTGCATGAATAAAAAAAAATATATATATATATTTCTTAAAGGCAGAGATAAAGTTCTTTACATCCCCTCCTCCAGGAGAGAAAGGAATTCTACACAGTTGTGATACGAGCCACAGAAATGTGCAAAACCAACAGTCGAAGCTTCACCAAGAAGGGTGTCAAGGCCTTTCTGAAGCCCCTCAAGTTCAAGAGTCTAAGGATACCCAAGAATGTAAGGATGGTGGCCTATGTTGGCTTCAAGACAGAGAAGGAAATGAAACAGTCACTCCAGAAAGACAAGAGTTTCCTTGGTATGTATGCCATTGACAGTACTAACACCATCATTATGATGACTGAATGCATATTTTATAAGTCTAGGCTAGAGGAAAGGAAGTGAGCATGTTAGGGGAAAAGATTATTTAGTCACAGTCAGTTAGACCATTAAATGCTGAAACAACCCCATGATAACTAAAATGTAAATACATCATTTGATTATTCAATATTTCATCATTTATAATGCCTTGCTCCTTTTTGGTAAGATCCTATAGTTTGCATTGGTTCATAAGTAAATGTTGATGGGCCATGTGTTCCAGATGGAGTCCGAGTGCACATTGTTAAGTATGAGAAGTCCTCCAGCAACGGTGACAACAGCAGCCAAGAAAACAACACACCTTGGAGTACAAAGGAGGAGGCACTGAAGCAGGCAGAACCTGTGGCAGAGTCTGGCAAACTGTTTGTGCGGAACCTTTGGTACTCTGTGACGGAGGAGCTGCTGCAGGAACTGTTTCAGACGTATGGTAAGATTGAGAACCATTTCCAAACTAGGGGAAGGAATTAAGAAAGGCAGCAAAGAAGTATACAGTTGATGTTATAAAAATTAAAAACAAAATGTGGGAAGGAAGCTATGAAATTTTGCTGAAAAGAAGATTGGCATAGAGCAGCAAACTTGTTAATGATCAATAACACTTTCAGTTGATTGTGATTAAGATTAGTGTTAAGTGTATTGGATGTTTTAAGTATCGGAAAGTATTGGAAATTCAAAACCATGAAAGAGGCTCAGGAGGACCACAGACACCAAGGACCACACCTTAGCATGGTCTTGGGATCTGGAATGGTTCATGAAGTAGTGAACCATTTCATCTATAGTTTCTTCAATGTTTTCCAGGAAGTTTTTTATGCTCCTTAAATGTACCTGAATTTACTACACTTGCTTAGGAGTTATACAATATCAGAGAAAATCTACACACCAGTAAATATTGGTGATGTTGGAATGGAAATGTGTTGATATGGTGATCAATAGAAAATGAATGACGTCCAAAACCTGGTAAATGTGTTTGATAGTGTGCAAAAGGCAAAAGTGGAAAGTAAATATATAGAATAGTAAGGTGATAGTGTTTGAGAGAAGTAATTGTGAATTCCTTGATTTTGATTGCCCTTTATAGAGTAAGAGTTGAATGCCCAAACGAATGTGAAATTAGATTAAGTGGAGGAAGTGCATGAATTTAAGTTTCTTTGTTTGATAATTTGTAACCACTGAAGTATGGAAATAAGACAAGAGGCAGGAAGATGTTGGTTCTCTATTATGTTTGATGAAAGGAAGAACAATAAACAAGATGAAAAAGGGACTGTGTGATAGAATAATTGTACTGACAATCATGTAATTAAGTTAGACTTGAATATGGAATGAAACACAAAGGTCAACGATCCAAGCAATATAGATGAGTTACTTGATAAATGACTGTGGTGTTGGAAGAATAGATAGCAAAAGAAATGGAAGAAAAGAACAGAAAATTTTTTAGGAACAGGCATCAGATATAGATAGATAAATATATCTAAACATCATTTCAATGTTCAAATTTACCCATTTCAGGAGAGGTCACAGATGTCACCTTGCCCATCTGTAAGGTCACGCGGCGGTCCAAGGGTTTTGCCACCGTCACCTTCCTGTTCCCTGAGCATGCAGTGAAGGCAATGACGGAGCTGGACGGCACTAACTTCAAGGGGAGAATACTGCACATCCTACCTGCTATTGAACCCAAGACTGAGGACAAGCAGAAAGGTAAGGCATTGAGGATGGATGGGTTTTACCTTGTCAGTATTCTTAATTGTATCCTCCAGAAAATTTGCATTATACATGTCCATCCCCTTTTGGTGACTTTTCCGGACAATGAGGCGTCAGAAACTATAGATAGATGCTGATGTATAAAGCAAAATGTGTATATAATGCAGTATGTAAAATGGCTATTGTAAGAAATCAAGAGTTAGAGTGATGTGGGACAAGGAGGAGGGATGGAGGGGGAGAGGAAGAAGTCAGACCTCAAAGTCATACGTCAGAGGCAGCTTCAGCCAAGTACAGCTTCCATGTAAAAGTGAGATGACAAATGTTACCTACCTTAGAATACAGGTTGAAAACAATATATACATGTGTGAAGGTAGCTGTGTATAAGCTGCCTCTGGCTATCCCTTACATACACACTGGATGTACCACTTGTCTGCCACACACTGAATACTAACACAAATTCAAGTGTGAAATCAGATTATCCATCACCTCTTACAGAAAACCTGAGTTTCAAGGAGAAGAAGGCCCAGGAGAAAAAGGCCACTGCAGGTTCATGGCACAACTGGAACACCTTGTTCATGGGCACCAGTGCTGTGGTGGACATCATGGCAGACAGGTTCAACAGGTCCAAGCAAGAGGTATATATATATTTCTATTTTTTCATGGTCTCATTTTTGGGTTTGAGGAAAGGCCAAAGCATAATCTAAAATAATTACCAGGAATCACAATCCCATTATCCTTGTGGTGGGGCTACAGGAATTCTACCACCGTAATCCCTGCAGTATAAGGTGACAAAAAAAAGTGCGTAGTAAGGGGTCTGGGAAGTCCTTCCTCTGTATACACTCCTACAAAAAGACAAGGTGCAGAGGGTGAGGGGAGAGTAATGTCTTCACGAACCCTGGTGTGCCTTGTCTTGGCTACCTCCCTTTTAGGGGGATAACAGCCTGGTATATAGATAGATAAACAATCCCATACGATAGGCTAATCCTTCTCTTTCTTTTGACTACACAAAATTAGTGCCATCAAATTCATTTATGGCAGCTTCTAATTTCAGTGCAGCAGTATTAGAACATTGAAAGTTGGGTTACCAAGATATTCACACACATGATGTCAGGATTATTGGCTTCCTGATCCTGCCAGTCAGTGAGATCATAAATCCTTGACTTTACCTATTTTCATCTTGGTGAACAAGATTAAGAGATTAAAGGGAGACAAGTCCAACCTGCCTGCACCTGTTTATGGATTCAAACCACGAAGCTTGTAGTTGTGTGAGCCAAGCATAAAATGACACCATCAGATCACATTAAGAATATTTAAATAAGCAGTAATGATATTCAAGTGACATCATGCTGTAGTTATGATGACATCCCTTTCCTCTTGACAGATCCTTGACTCTGAAGGGAAGCAGAGTGTGGCTGTCAACCTTGCCTTGGGGGAGACTCAGGTGGTGGACGAAACTAAACGGTGAGTACAAAATTAACACATAATGAGACAGAAATATAAGTTGTTTAGTACAAATATTGAACATTTCATAAAATTATTCTTGAACCCTAGAGTACAGGTGTAAAGTAGAAGGGAGAGGCAAGGCTGATCCTGCACAAGAGTTGAGCCAGCAAGTCTCTGGAGCGAAGGGAGTCAGTTAATCAGTGATGTACTTGTAATTGAACAGTTTTTCACATATAAATCTTACAGCTTTGTATTATATTGTTCTCACCAATTAAGGATATAAAAATAATTCATTTCTAAAAGTCATGAATTGTAAATGGTGATTATCAACTATAGGAACCTTAAAATGCAACAAATTATAGTCACTTGGTACCAGGAGTGAAAAGCAGTACTTGATGATATAAGAAAGGTGACATAGATTCATCATGGAAGTATGTGAGAGAACTGGATTCAAAATTGATATGTGAAGGCAAGGTACAGTGGAAAGTTTCTAGCATGATCATGAACATCCCTTTGAATTTACATAGAACAAACATCTGAATTCTTGTAAAAATCCAATGGCACTTTTTTCATCTTCCTGTGCTCCTGAGTGCATGGTGATTGATATTTAAAACTCGAACTTGCAGCTTCTTGGAGGACAATGGAGTGTCCCTGGAAGCGTTCTCCAACTCTGGTGTTCAGCGTTCTAAAACTGTCTTCTTGGTGAAAAATCTTCCTTCCAAAACCACGGCCCAGGAGCTGATGGGACTGTTCTGCAAGTTTGGTGAGCTTGGCCGGGTGGTTCTCCCTCCCTCCGGGGTGTCAGGTGAGGCAGCAACACACATTACATTATTGTTTTACAGTGTAAGTGTTTATATATGTAAGCAGTGTTGAAGGTCAGACAGGAACTGATTTGACATATTTGTAAGCATAAAAACCTGGAAGTGGAGTGGGCAAAATTAGGTGTAGAATGAATATGAAATGCTGTTTGTACTGTATAGGTTAATTGTAAAAACTGGACCTCATTGATAATACTTACTTACAAAATACTCATGAAATATAACATTTAAATCACCTTATACTTTAGGATTCCCGTTTTGTAATACATGACAAACCTAAACTTAAGAACTATACTGAATGCCATATTAAGACACTTAATTTACATTTCCCATCTCTCCAGGCATTGTTGAGTTTCTGAACTCAGGTGAAGCTAAGAAAGCATTCCGCAACTTGGCTTACTCTAAGTTCAAGAGCTTACCACTTTACCTGGAATGGGCACCGATGCAAGTGTTCAAGACTGAGTTTGAAGCCAAGTTAAAAAAGACAGAGGAGGAAACTGAAGGTATTGATGGGAGGAAAGGAGTAATATGTTTAATACAATTCTATGAATATTATAAATTTGTATATTAGATGAAGAAATACGCTTTATATCACTATCGCACTTTAAATTAATTTTCCATCCATGGTATATAGGAATTTAACAGTATATGTCCATGCATTCCCAGCATGACACATTTTGTGATGTGGAAAGAATGCATGGATATATATTTTAATTTTCCTTTGATCCATGAACAAAAAAATCTATCTCTATCTATATACCAGACTGACATGTCCTAAAGGCACAGACACACTCACCCATATATACATACATACGCACTCCTCACTTAGCCCTCTAAGGACCTAGAGGAGCAGAGGTCACCCCACCCACACTAAGCTTAGAGTGAGTCATGCAGTGGGTCCTGGGCGGTGTCACTTCCACAACATGGCCTCAGTGGCTTACCCTCGCTGCTTCATATCAAACAAACACACTCCATCCTTTTACCTGATCACACCATTAGATTACACCAGATGTTTGGGATCTTCCTCCAATGGTTGTCATTACTCATGGAATTACCACTGCTCTTTACTCACATCTGTAATGCATAATCATCCTTCCTTGCTCCACAGACATTCCTTTTTTCAATCAATATCCTTTTCATACTATTCATCCATCCCATTCTTGGTATTTCTTCAGCCTCACACTTCTCACGTCAGATTCCATTCATTATCATCTTTGCCAACTGGTCCTCCTCCATTCTCTCCAGATGTCCGAGTCACCTCAGCACACACTGCTCCAGTTAAACAGCCAAATCTTGTAACACCAGTTCTACTCTTTCTAAAATGAAAAAAAGATCACCAGTGTACAAAATTCTATTATGTAAGTGGGTTTAGCCGTGTGGTGATGGCTACAAGAACTCTGCCACCATATTATTCCCTGCAGCTCATAGAAGGTGACAAAAGGGACAGAGTGAGGGGTCTGGGAAGCCCTTCTCTGTATACTCTCCTACAAAGAGACAAGGCACACAGAGGGATGGGAGAGTATTGTCTCCCTGAACCCTGGTGTGCCTTGCCTTGGCTAACCCCTTTAGTGGGATAACAGCTTGGTATATAGATAGATTTATGGAAAAAGATGGATGTGGGCTTGGAATCCCTGACCAAGGAACATTTGTGTGTCTGCAAACCATGAAAGTTTTCTTATCCTGACTGTCACCTTCCATGTGTACGAACCACATACCATATGTAAAAAATTCTTCCTACAGATAAAACTAACAAAAAGGACGAGTCATCAGCAGACACTGAGTTGGGTCCTGAACCCAATACCACAGTATACGTCAAGAACCTCAACTTTACCACCACAGAAGATTTGGTCAAACAGGTACAGTTTTTAACCCTAACTATACTTATGATGAATGTTATATTTTGGATTTGACTATTGTGTGAGTGGTGTAATGGTTAGCTCGCTCGCCTCACAACCAAGAAGTCCTGGGTTTGAATCCCAGGTTGGATGAAGACAAAATGGCTTTTTCTTCTTAAACACTGTAACCCTGATAAGGAAGTAAGCCGAGGGTTTGTGACCTGGCAATCCTAGCAGGAGCAGAAGGCTGGGAATCCTATCCTCCTGTATGTGTGAGCGAGTGTGTATGTATGTATATATGTATTTACCTAGTTGTATTTACCTAATTGTAATATACAGGAAAAGAGCCACACTTAGGCTCGTGCTGTCCCCTCTCTATACATCCTTTCATCCAATTTTATGTGTGTGTGTGTGTGTGTGTATTAGGTGCTTCCTCTAAGAGACTAGCATTGGTCTACACCACAGCCTGAGGGATAAAACAGGCATGGTATTAAAAAAGAAGATAATGAGTGGAAGTAATGGTAGCAAAAGAGTATAGAATTTACTAGAAATGTAGTTCTGTAAGCTGCTGATACTTAAATCTGCCCACCTACCTAACACCATAAAAACATTCTTAAGCTCTCACACATGTGCACTTGTTTCCTGCACTGCATCACAACATTGATTCATTGTTACCCGTAGCAACAACAACACAAGGTCTTATGGCACATCACATGAAAGTTATGCAATGTTTACCTATACTATACTATTTGTTTCCCTTACAGCACTTTGAAAAAATTGGAACCATCTGCTCTGTGTTGATAGCCAAGCGGCGCGGAGAGTCTCAAGGTTATGGGTTTGTGCAATTCTTGAGAAGATCCGATGCACAGAAAGCATTAAGAGAGCTGAACGAGTCCACCCTTGAAGACCACAAACTTCAGATCAAGCTGTCAGAGAAGACTTTGGTGTATGTAATGTTTATTAATCTGTTAAATTATTTATTACTTCTATGTGCAAGGATTTAATGCATGTCTTAATATTCCTTGTATATTGTAAAAAGTGACTGAAAAGCATGAGGGCAGAAGGCTGGGAACCTATAATAGTATATTGATATGTTGTTTGGTTGTGTTGACAGTACCAATGTGAAGAGTGCAAGGAGACTCCATGATGCAGGGAAGCAGACTTCATCCAAGATCATGGTGAAGAACATTCCTTTCCAGGCCACACCCAAGGAAGTGAGACAGTTGTTTGCGTAAGTTATATGTGTCATTCTTCCCTCATATAAGTCTCTCAATAAGAAATGAGGCGTCACTTAAAAAATCTAACCTGTGCTACTAATGGGCAGAGGCCGACCATCTAAGGCCTCCAATAAGCCTACCAGCGCAGCGCCACAGGTTAAGGCTATAAAAAAAAAATAATAATAATTTCAGGGCCTACCTTTTTTGGGGATGTTGGCTTGGTATATAGGTAGATGTATATTTGATGTTGCCAGTAGAACTCTCGTAATAGTGCAGACATTAGACATATATACTTAAAGTACTATGTGAACTAAGGAAAGAGTCCATCAGAATTCAAAATTAAATCCTTAGTTATATTTTCTTATCATTTAATGAAGAAATCATATATATAATCATTGATTATACAGGCAGAACTTAGTAATGTCAGTTTTAACTGCTTTGTCTCTATCCATGAGGCAAGGGAATGTAAAATATGCCAACCTGTCATGAAAATATAAGACTAGAAAAAGAAATAAACAGATAACTGTCAACTATGAAAAAAGCTGAAGAGTTTTCCTTAATTTGATACCATCTTGAATGTACAAGAAAAGATGATTTGTATAAAACTTTATATTTGTGTTCCAGAACCTTTGGTGAACTTAAGTCTGTTCGTCTGCCTCAGAAGCCAGGAAGCAGTGAGCACCGAGGGTTTGGCTTTGTTGATTTTGTGTCCAGACAAGATGCCAAGGTAAGGAACCATTTTATTTCATGCTACAACTCCACAACCACTACTTCCATTATTCCATTGAACATTTGTCAATACTGTAATTGTTATTAATAATTTATTTATTAATGAATCAGCATCACAATGAGCAGATATTCTATGAATTGTTTTATCTTATTATTAATGTTTACAGAAAGCTTTTGGTGCCCTGGGTCTGAGCACACATTTGTATGACCGCCGGCTGGTGCTGGAGTGGGCCAAGGAGGATGAGACAGTGGAGGAGCTGAGGAAGCGGACAGCAGAACACTTCCTTGCGGGAGGTAGGTGTTAGGACTGAATCCCAGGTTATATTTAGTCTACTGTCTACTGGAGTCACTTGTACATCCCTGACCAACTACCTGTCATGTCTGCTAGTCAGGAAGGAACTTGTTTTGCTCCTTATATTAGTGTCACCAAAGTTTAGCATTCTTTGACCCTCTCTAGCCCTTATACCACATTCATGTCCATTACTTACACCCTCATAACTATGTGCTTGTTTGTCCACATGGCTGTTTAGGTTACCACCAACCACAATATTCTTTCTCATTTAGTTTGCAGAATAGTATTGATTATACCTCAATCTTAGAATTTTTAAGAAATTTTCTCATCACTTTGCAAAGCATGTACAGATTTAAACAACCAATATTTATCTCCATCCACATGAAGTTTAAAGAACCATAATTCTAGCGTAAATCTGCAAAAATACAACCACTGTAATCCCTGTGAGTTGTGTAGGGTGACTAAAAGCGACAGACTTAGGGGTTTGGAAAGCCCCTTCTTTGAACTATCTCCCATGAAGAGATATTGTGCAGAGGGGAAGGGGAGAGTAATGTCTCCCTGAACCCTAAATGCCTTAACTACATCCCCGTTAAGAAAGATTTTAGCTTGGCACATAGATAAAGGTGCTGATAGGGGGTGAGGGCTTGAAAAAACAAGGAAAGCGTGTATGGGTAGGGAGAGGTGGAGGCTCTTTTGCCGTGGCTATCCCCTTTGTGGGATGTTTCTGGAGGGAGCGAGGCATCAGAAACTACAGATAAATAGATATATAAATAGATTTCTTCAGGTATTTAAATTATTTGACTCGTTATAGTGTGAAATCTAAGGTTTTGATTGTGTTCCTCTTGGTTTGCAGGACCCACCAAGAGAACCAAGATTCAAATGGACTCAAAGAAGGATGAAGACTCTGATAATGATTAAGTAAAGGTATTATTTCTTGATCTTCCAAATGTAACATCTTTTAACATATTGAACCTATGTTCATTGTGTAATAAATATTTATGTATATTTTGATACATTTTAGTGACATAGACAGATTCTAATATAAGAAATTCAAGTTTTGCAATCCAGCATCATAAGAATTGGAAGATGAAAGTTATAAGAGAAGTAAGGAAGGTTGTGCAATTCTGATGTCTGACACAGTGGAAATGTATGACTGAGCTTGGTTGGAAAGACACAGGTATAGTGTGAGTGAAATGTTATATTAGAATAATCAAATATGCCTAGGTGTGTGTGTGTGTGTGTGTATGTATGCTCCAATGAACATGAAAACAGTGAATGGGAAGAATCTATCTCTATATACCTGGCTTCTATCCCCCTTAAAGAGTGGTGGCCGAGACAAGTGAGAAAAGAGTAGGAAGAGAGTGGATGAAGATTACGGATGATTGAGTGAGTAGAAAGTGGATGCATATCTATATTGAAATTTTTACGAAGGATCATAAAACTATATTACTTTATTTAGTACCAACATTTGTTGCAGAGCGGTGTATATGCTTTAAGTAATATACGGCGTGTATTAATAAACAAACGCACGTGAAAAACAAAGTCACCCTATGTAAGCTCATCCGTGATTGGCTAATGATACAACAGCGCTTCTATTGGCTTCCATCTGAAACGGTCACGTGACTCTTAAGTCCCACGAGGGGGATAAGAGGTGCTTCCTGAATACAGCTTTTAAGATGCTCGTACGGGTACATTAAATAAACCTTGTGTATGGCCACTTGATGCTAAGTTGATGGATCCCGCCCCTTGACATTATTGCTTTTATGTTTAACTTTTCCCAATAATACTTTTTTTTTCTTTACACAGTAGCAAAAAATCTTTGTATCTCGGATAAACCTCATTAGTTACAATACTGCCTTTGCACAAGATCAGGTATATTAGGTATGTGTTGGCTCTGGTACTAATTGGCTTAAGAAGTTATCTTCTAAAAATTCTAGCATTGTGTGACTGATTCAACACCAGAGCAAGTCAGTGAGTTCATAAGAGAATGATTAACCCACGCAGTGCCAGCGCCGTATATATACCAAGGGTGAACCCGCGTGTACTGCCAGTGCCATATATATACGTCCAAGGGTCAGATGGGAAGCGATGACGTCATCGCTTCCCATCTGACGCGTGGCCTGTCTTCAAGGTGGGTTTTAATGCCTTTAAAAGTGCTCGTACTTCATTTTTATTATTTTTCCCCATGTTTTGCAGATGGTTAGGGACCCTATAAATTGTTTCTTAAAAAATTGAAAAATGGCTGGCACGGGGGGTAAGTTTATGTTGAGAATGGCTGGCACCGCGCGGGTTAAAGTCACTGTTTTGGAGTGTTTGTAGCAAGACAACATTTTAGTGAATTCCTGGGTTTTTATCACAGGTCTGTAGGTGACTGATATTAACTGCAAATCTGCTTGCATTTACCTGAATGTGTGTACATGTTACACATAAATATCTCTGTCCTTGGGAGCAAAGGCAGTAAGGTGTCAAGAGGATCAGACTAATATAGTTTAAGTAAAAGTGATTTATTACATGAAAATCTTAACTTTGATATGTCTTTAGTAAAATACAGTGCAATCATATCAAAATAATAAATAAATAAATAATCCCAGTCCTGCAACATGTTCAACAGCTTAGAGCAGTGGTCATACACAACGGCACACACATACATAGTTGTATTAGGCACATTCAGGATTTCAAACAGGTACATGTAGTTTTTTTTGTTGTTTTTATTCAATGCAGTATTTACATCAATTGCACCTTTCCAAAACTGGGAACTTTGTAAAGAAAAAAAAAGTTTTATTTAAGAAACCGAATTTCGAAATTGTTTAATATCAAAACTATTTCCAGTTAAGAAAGCTGGCAATAAGAAAAGTCAAATTCTAGACTACAATGGATGACTTATGAAAATTCAAAACAAAATAATTTCTAACATAACCAATTTATGCCTATGAGAATTACTGCTAATAGGAGTCACTTCTCGCGGCTGGTGCATAGTGGTCTTCACCGGATCGCTCTCCCGTTACCCACTGGCGATGACGTTCAATCCGCATCTCTCTTGCACGAGATATCTGAGAGGGAGGAAAGCAATGGTAACATTCTACCATATCCAATGCCATTCACCTTAACATGTCAAAGGATAGCATGCATATTTTTTTTAACTACACTATAAATAAAAGTTAAAGAAAGAAAAAGCTAGCGGTAGATGTGTTTGATACTTTGTCAAATAGAAGGAAGTTAAAGATGAATATTAACAAGTAAAAATTTAAGTGGTTGATTTTGATTGCCTATATATGGTACAAGATCATAGAGAATGTGCAAAAAGGCTGAATAGCGAAAGAATGGAGGTGGTATGTACATGAATTTAAGTATCTTGATTTGATCCTGTGTAAGCATGGAAGTTTTAGAAAGTGAGATGAGAGGAAAAGTCATACAAGGGAGGAAAATGGTTGAATATGTAGATAGTATATTGAAAGAGAGGATGGTAAGCATGGAAGTGAAAAATAGACTGTGGAATGTAAATAAAAAAATCAAGAAAACAAGCAGTAGGAAATGAGTTGCCTGAGAAGAGTCTGTGAGGGAAGGAGAATGGATGGTGAAAATAATGAAAGTGAGTATAACAAATATGGTGTGTCTGGTGAAAGAATGGAATGTGGAGTGATTGAGAGGGTCAAATGCAGCACCCTAAGATGGTTGGCCAAATAGAAAGCATGCCAGGGAGTGAAATGAGAGTATTTGTAAGGTAGAGGCGGTGGGTGTGAAAGGACGACACTCAATAAAATGGAAGGATCATGCTAGTGTAAGTGAAAGAAAGGAGATCAAGAGGATTAGAGCATGCAAGAAAAAACCTAATGACAGGAATAAATGGAATTTTTCTACCGTGGCCATCACCAGGAGAGTTCCTATTATAGGAACAGATCTGATAGATAGATAAGCGTTAATCATGTTTGGTATTTACATTATAATGGAGGGCAACTTACAGATATAAAGCATGAAATTAAACTTAAAAGTAAAATAACAAAATAAGCTACACAATGCTCTATTCTCTAAGAAAATGAGCTCTTTGTGTGCTCATTTGTCAAAATAAAGATAAAACTAAAAGGGGGACAAGAAAAACAAATTCTTCTAGATTCAAGAGAGAAATCTTACTTTGACATCTCATCATGAGGCAGATAATGATCATTATGCCCATCCAATCAAGGCTTACCTGACCTCACTTGACTCTCTCAGGGGTGGAATTGGGAGAGGCACTACAGCCCACCTGTTTGACCTGGAAAGCACATTCCCTCAGATCGTCGAGGTAGTCAACACAGCGCACTCTGCCCCGCTGCACGCCGTAGGCCTCCAGACACTCCATTGCGCGCATCTCAAAGTCCGCGCACCGAGGAGTCGTCTGATGGGTGATGAGGCCGCCCACGAGGTCAGTCATGGGCGTGCGGAAGGCAGGAGCAATATGAGTAGCCATGTCTGAAAAATACAGCAACTCGTTAGTAAGTTCAGATAATAATGAATGGGATAAACTCATTAGTAATATGGTCCGCTTTGGGCCACAAGAATCATAATTTTATGTTTTG
>JAPQNM010000047.1:9825159-9832659 GCA_029783475.1 Metacarcinus magister
ACGTCAGGCAGGGCAGGACATCAATCACTTATAGATTATAGCCCCCGCCATTGTTTAGCTGGGTGAAAGAAAGAAGGAAGAACAGAGGGAATGCATGAATTATTAATCAATATTAACCTAAGTGAATATCATACCTGTGGTCCGATTCTCGTTATATAAATTTCATCACAGTTTTCTACTCCATATCTAGCTTTATTCATCATGGCATCTGTTGTTTGTATATGACATTAAGGTATTTATTTATAGCATATGAAGCGTTGGGAAGGGTGTGTGGGGAAGGTAGGAGCAGGAGGGGAAGCATGTAATGACGGGCCAGGGCGGCATTAGTGGTGTAAAATTAATCAACTGACTGATTCATTGATTGGTGTGTTAATTGACTTACTGTTTGTAATGGACATAAACTTTCAGCGACGCACCGAATAAAGCTATATGTAACCAACCAAAATTATGATAAAGATATAGAAATAGATTATCAAATGAATGAATAATTAAGCTAAATCATTATGAGAAAACTATATAAACAATATCTGAGATGAAAAAGTGTCAGAAACAAGGAGGTGAATAAGACAAATTAAGTCAAATGTATTCACAGTGTCTGTAGGAAGGCAAGGACAGGCAGGAAAGGGAACATGGAGGAGAGTGGAAGCGGCAGAGCTCTACCTACGAAGCCTTACATGTGACACAGGCTTCTTAAGTTGCCTCGAACACACGTATTTGTAAAGAAAAACGAAAGTAACAACCTTGACGACTCAGTTTCCTTTTCTAGATGGGATAAAGATAATCTGCTGCCACCGCCTGACACGTTTTGGGATTGTCTGCAGAGGAGGAAGCACTGCAGAGTGTGAGAAGCGGGTTAGCTACGAGGGAATAGATCCTTAGATAGCGTAGGCTGTGTTCACTTCACTTGTTACCCCACCAAAGCACCTCATGAATGATAGAATAGCAGTAACAAGCCTACAGGTGCTAGAGGCCATGACATTTAAAAAAAAATAATAATAATAATAAAAAGTTATGACAAAACAAACTTCCAGTGAAGGATTTTAAAGCAACAGATGTAAAATGGCATAGCTACATGTGCAGTGTGATACAATACTTGCATGCAATGCTGGCTAGATTTATGGATGAGGATTACATAGTATTAGGTGCACAGGGGCTGTTTGTGTCAGCTGACTTATCTCTTCTAATCTCTTGTGTTGTGATGTAATACCAAACACGTCTACAGTAATTAGAATCCTTGAACCAAAGCTGTCTTACAAGTGTAGCACAAAGGACAAGCTGATGATGAGTACAAACCATCAGAAAATAAACTCTTTGAGCTTTCCACTTTACATTAAAAGTGCAGAATAGACAAGTAAATCGAGATGTAAATTGATCTCACTTTCTCACAAAATTTCTCTGAGAAACAGTGCGCTTGTTTTCTCAGAAACTTAGGTCCGCCATGAACACTTCCAAAATAGCATAATCACCTTCATAATGGCGGATGTAGTGACTCTGCTGGGCTGGATAGTTTGACGGGCGTATGCATGGGGAGGGGCGAGGCGACTCCTTAGACCTTGGCGAAAGGGAGCATAGGAGACGGAGGCGGAAGGCGGACATGAGGGTGTGTTGAGCGGCGGCTGAAAACAGATAATAATTTGAAAGATAAAGTCACGGTAGCACAACGGGACAGGACGACCGGACGCCGCATAGCAGGAGGGAAAACACCCTCAGTCTTTAGGAAGTGATAAATAAACAACGAAATGGATTAAATTGGCTTAAAGAGTCTAGGTTGAAGAATATATATGTGCAAGGATTAAAGGTTTAAAGGATAAAAGTAGTAGAAATTTAGGTATACCTGAACTCACTCCAGGAAGTCAACGAACGTAATGACGTCAGAGTAATTGTCTGCAGTAATTTAATACGCTTTGTATTGCATGGCCGCGAGGTGCTCAGCCAGCAGGATGTTGGTCATGACGCAGAACACGGTGTGCGGCGCCAGAAAGTGTTGGATCCTGGTGCACGACTCAACGCTTTTCAAGCCACGCCCACCATAGCTTGACCTCATGAAGAACATAAACAAATGCATACCGGAACCACGCGAATCTGTTCCATACCTCATGTTGAATTAAAAAAAAGAAGTTTATTTACTAAGTTAGCGACGACACAAAATATTAGAATGAATAGAAATACAGTATATATATGGAAACATAGTATTACTAGTTAAGAAGACACATTAAAAGTCTTGAGCGTGCTTAAAAATAACTGTATGACTCACCACGTCCTAAAATGGTAACGATTTTATTATGGCCCAGACTGACCTCGCTATGTAAATACCGTGCATATATATATATATATATATATATATATATATATATATATATATATATATATATATATAGACACACACACACACACACACACACACACTCACACACACACACACACACACACACACACACACACACACACACACACACACACACACACACACACACACACACACATACATACATAAGTACAATATTTGGCAAACAGTAATGCAAAACTATGGTGTAAATACTACCTGGACCTGGCCGTGTGCGTGGGCAGGAAAGGGTCGTCAGGAAGGTGTTTGGAAGGCAGCAGACGAGGAGCGAGGAGCAGAATCTGTATTAAGACGTGCTTAATTATATCAGGACGTGGTAGTTGGGTGGTGAAGAGCATAACGCGAGGCTGTGGTTAACTCCAGGAGTAAAGGAGCTCGTGTCTCGCGAGGACCCGGGTGTGGAAGGAGGCCAGCGGTAGCAGTGTTTGTAGCTGTGACCATAGATTGTTGTGTGTAAATTTATAAGTTTACTTCCTGGTGTAACATTTAGTAAGTAGTTTTGTATTTATCATTGTTTCATACATACTATTATTGTTATTATTATTATTATTATTATTATTATTATTATTATTATTATTATTATTTTATTATTATTATTTGTTATTATCATTATTATTATTATTATTATTACTATTATTATTATTATTATTATTTCATTATCATTATCATTAGCATTAGCATTATTATTATTGTTATTATTATTATTATTATTATTATTATTATTATTATTATTATTATTATTATTATTATTATTATTATTATTATTATTATTATTATTATTATTATTATGATCATTGTTATTGCCATTATAACTCGCTATGTTTTCCCAGGAGGTAAAGGGTCATGTACTCCAGAAATTGTTCCTAAGCACGGAGCCAGGGTGAGACGGGCGATTATCAACAATAAAATAAAACTACACGAACCGCAGGATTGCAAATTGACATCATCCAAAACATTAATTAGGGTGCCTTGGGTGTTCCTCTTGTAAATGTTTTATTTGGTATTTTGTTCTCACACACACACACACACACACACACACACACACACACACACACACACACACACACACACACACACACACACACACACACACACACACCATAATGGTCTGCTTGTCCAGTTTCTGTAAATTAGTTAAGTGGGAAAAAATCGTCCTTACCGTAAATGTTAGTTCGTGATGAAGTAAATGACTAAATGGCACGATGAGGCGAGGCAGCCTTCGTGTGAGTGGCCCTGACGAGGGTGTCTCGGGTGGCAGTATTACCACACCAAAAACACGCTCACACTAGGCAAGTTTTTACTCAACTTTATATTTATTGACTTATTCTGTCTGTTCATCTGGCTGGGAAGAAGCTGCTGCTGCTGCTGCTGCTGCTGCTGCTGCTGTCTGCTGCTGCTGCTGCTGCTGCTGCTGCTGCTGCTGCTGCTGCTGCTGCTGCTGCTGCTGCTGCTGCTGCTGCTGCTGCTGCTGCTGCTGCTACTTCTGCTGCTGCTGCTGCTGCTGCTGCTGCTGCTGCTGCTGCTACTACTTCTGCTGCTGCTGCTGCTGCTGCTGCTGCTGCTGCTGCTGCTGCTACTCTACTTCTGCTGCTGCTGCTGCTGCTGCTGCTGCTGCTGCTGCTGCTTCTGCTGCTGCTGCTGCTGCTGCTGCTGCTGCTGCTGTCTGCTTCTGCTGCTGCTGGTGTTCGGTGGAGGCACAATATATTAGGAAAACAATGAAGCCGTCACTATACACTGTGTTCAGCGTATTTTTTCCTGCCCAGACACGCTCAAGGACTGGGTGTGTGTGTGTGATGGAGGTGGAGGCTCCCGGACACATCTGCCTCAAACTTAAGGCAACATCAGTACTGACCTGAATTCTTGATTTCATCGTTGAAGGAAAGCTTGACGGGGCGGCCGGGGCGGGGCAGGGCGCGCCATGTTTGGCTCCCGGAGTTGTGTTGTTTTGGGTGGAATTTATGAGTCTTCGGTATTCAGTTCCGGGGAAGGTTTGTGTGGGCAGGGTGTTGAGGCAAGGGTGTGATGGGGGGTGAATGGTGTAAGGGAGTGATGTCCTCTTCTGTTTTGTACAATGTGTGTAGTGTGTGTCTTCCCTGCACGTAACTGATCATCTTGTAGCGAGGGAATCGTAGCACCTTGCGTGGGACACATCAGAGGAAGGAACTCAGCTTACATGTAGTGTACCTTTACTTCATATTCCTCTCAAAACCAAGTTCAGTTCCTATTAGAAATACTCAAGTGTTTATGAAAGTAATGTTGTCTATGGGTCATGAACGGACAAATAAGGGAAGGGAGGTGAGCTACCTAAGTGTGTGTACAGCAGGTGTAGTCTTTGCCTGTCCTTAATTAGTGTGTCAGGTAGTGTCACAGATTCAGGTAATGTCACAGATTCAGATTAGCTTCTAAATCATCGTTGACCTGTGCCCTTCCTGTCCTGAGGAAGGGATTGGAGCAGCAACCCCTTCGCGTGCCCTCCCGGGAGGTGAGGGGGATGTAGAAGGAGGACAGGAGCAGGCGTGCCGCTGTTAGGAGGCAGATAGTGCTGCACCGTCAACCAGGGTGGTGTGACCTTCGCTTGGGCAGGAATAGAGGGGAGGAGGGGAAACTATTTTTTTTATAGCTGTGAATTGTGGAACGAGCATGCGCATATATATATATATATATATATATATATATATATATATATATATAAACACACACACACACACACACACACACACACACACACACACACACACACACACACACACACACACACACACCTAATGATAATAAAGAATCAAACATGGTAGGTGATGAAGGCTTGTATTTACCATCTATATGTCGGATCCTAACATCCTGACAGGCCCAGGAATGCCCATGAGTCAGTACGTGGACGGAGTACTCGAGGCCAGCCGTCCAACACCTTTACAGTGTGTGGTGGAAGTGTAGTACAACACATTACATTCATCCACAACAGTACTACATAAACACTGATGAACGGTTTATTTGTTGTCAATAATGAAGACTGTGAATGTGTGTTCCCAGTTGTCTTATATCCTTTGACCTTTTCATTGGTGCCTTTTTTCTCGTGATGCTGCAGCTTATACGCTCTTTTCTAACATTCTTTTATCGCTAAATGCTCCTGACGTTTGAGATTGTCTGTCAGTCTGATAATCTTCATTTATTCACCATGTTTTAAATATATACATACAGAGTATTTTTTCTGTCCAGTTTGATTGGTAACTTCTGACACATTCCTCTTGCGTTAATGGTAAAAAAAATTCCTGTTGTTGCCTAAGTGTTGCGTCTAACGTGTGGCATCCTAAGTGTAGGGAGGAGAGATATGCCTCAACCCGCGCACTCACAGTCTCACACCACTCTCTAGGGGTCTATTCACTTACTCATAACAACGGAGTGTTTTATTTCTTTAGCAGCAGCAGTAGTAGTAGTAGTAATAGTAGTAGTAGTAGTAGTAGTAGTAGTAGTAGTAGTAGTAGTAGTAGTAGTATAGTAGTAGTAGTAGTAGTAGTAGTAGTAGTTGTTGTTGTTGTTGTTGTTGTTGTTGTTGTTGTTGTTGTTGTATTATTGTTATTGTTATTATTATTATTATTATTATTATTGTTATTATCATTATTATTATTAGTTGTTGTTGTAGTCTGTGTTGTTCTTTAACTGTCGTCGTGGTAAGGGTCACCGTCGTCGTCGTCGTCGTCGTTGTGGTGGTACGTGAACAGCGTTTCCCCGTCAAACAAAGTTTTACAGAGGCTCACGCTCACCCTTGCGTGTGTACTTGAAACACCCACGCGAGGGAGTGTGCGAGGCGACACTCAGGATGGGCTGATATTTCCACACACCCGAACAAAATATTTCTAACTATTTGAATTTTATATTTCAATAAACGAACGAGAAAAAATAAACATTAAACTCGGTATTTGAATAATGCAACAACCTCCGAATAAGTTGGTAAACACTTAACATTAACGTTGTTTTTTGCCATTTTTATGTCATCGTATATATGTGGGTGATGACACACTGTAAAGCCATCCTTCACCTATCAGTTTTATCATTCATGTATCCTGTTTTTTTAGGTAATATGATAATTAGGATTCAAATTTGTATTTTACTTCCAAACCAGCAGTTGTTCTTCAAGGTTTATTGTTTAAAACATAATCTACGTTAAAATTCTCGACCGTTTTGCATTAACTTCAGTGAATCTTTCCTTCATTGTTAATATAAGCTTTACATATCAGAGACATCAAAGTGATACCAAGAAAGTAAGTCAGATATAAGGCAGCGCTTTGATTATCATGTGAATATAGTTTAAAGAATCCTCTCCCATCCACATTCTGTATGCCTAGCGACGTTGTGGTTGTCTGGGCGTCACCGTGTGTTATGGTGGGTGGCGAGGTCCTGTCCTACCCATGGTATTCATTTAGCTCCCTTGGTGTGGCCTCTTGTCGGGAGCAGCGCGTGTCAGGAACACACAATACCTCCTTCTTCCTCCACCTTCCACACATAGACTTTGAGGAGTGCGGTATCATATCACGTTAGAAAAATAACAGATTTGAAAACTCGTTATTCTGCCTTCATGCCAGTTTTGAGCGGCAGATCAGTAGGCATTTTACTATAGTATTCTATAGCATACGAGCCACTTATAACCCCGAAGTATTGCACGCTTCTTTGGACGCACGTGGGCCGGTATTTCTCAGTACTCTAAGCTGATGCGAGGAAGTGAAAGGAACAAGAGGCGCTTGTCAGTCCATGTCAGACTTTCAGAACCGCAGAACGAACTCTTTTATAAGTGGTTTTTAAGTGAATAGAACAATTTGAGAACACGAAAAGAAAATACGAGCATAAAGGGAAGTGAGGGAGATATGGACGAGGAGCAAAGAGAGGCGTGTAAGGAAATAGATTAAGTGTTATAGGGCTCTGATAACTGACGGATTGTGTGTGTGTGTGTGTGTGTGTGTGTGTGTGTGTGTGTGTGTGTGTGTGTGTGTGTGTGTGTGTGTGTGTGTGTGTGTGTGAGGGCCTTGGGGCGGCAGCCGGAGACGCCATTGTCCCAACATTTGTATTTGAGAAACAGGATGCAGAAGAACGTCCCTCACACACACACACACACACACACACACACACACACACACACACACACACACACACACACACACACACAC
>JAPQNM010000047.1:9852659-9865159 GCA_029783475.1 Metacarcinus magister
TCTCTAAAACCATAACCATCTATGTCCTTCTTGTATTGATATTACACCTGCACCAACGCACCTGAGTGAGGAACATCTGTCACCACGAGGAGCACGACAGGTGTGCAGCCTCTCATTAACTCGCACCGCTGCCCAACACTTTTACTTGCATAAATTTGTTATGGAAACTTTTTCTTTACGCTAATGCACTCAGTTCCAAGTATGGCTTTTATTGCTGGAGGTTGACATTTAAGTTCTTTTGTTTTCTCTTCATAATGAATGATAAGGCCGCGCAGGTTAGGCGAGGCTCAGAATATAGAAGCGTGACCTATTTGACCAAGTAAGTGTAAGTAGGATGTTTTATCATGTAAAACCGGTTAGTGACAGGCAATGTGGCTTAATTGGTGGTTGTACCGGAGCAGAGACCTGTTAAGGACTCTTGAAGCCTGGCAGTGGGCGGCGCGGGTGGCCAATGACCGCAGGGGACAGGGGCGGAGGGGCGGCGCTACACGACAAAGTACAAGATAAAAAGCTTATGATGAAAGCGACAATGAGCGGCGTGGTGACGGTGACGCGCCAACACCTGCACTTGGCCTCTTTTCCTCCACCCTGCCCCCCCCCCTCCTTTCCTTCCCTCATCTTTCCTCCAGTATGCCCTTCCTTCTCTACGGGCGGCCCGTTTCGGCCACCGTCTCCCCGGCCCGCTTAGAATACCAGGATGTGCGTGAGATGTTGAAGAAGCTAAGCAACAAAAACAAGGCACTGCTGAGGAGGCGCCGCGCGGCTTCAGTGAGAGTGAAAAGGCTGCCCCCGCGCCTCTGCTGCCTGCTGCCCCTCCGCCTCCCCTGCTGGAAATGTTTAGCGTTGCCTTTCCTTTCTCCCTCGCCCCCTGGAGGAATGTTGAGAGGAAGGCTTAAGGTGTAGGGGAATGATGTCAGTTCTGGCATCACCGCGTCCGGGTTACGAGGTGAGGTCGCCAAGGAAGCAGACGACCTTGGCAACTTTCGTACCGCGACCACTGCCCACGTGCATCCCGCTGCCAGGCGCGCTATCCAACACCGCAATGTGCATTAACCTCAAAGATTTAACCGTTTTGCAGCCAGTTATTCCTACTCGAGGCTGACTGGAGAGCACAGCAAAGGTAAAGGGTTGAACACTGGAACACTGAAGGCGCCAGACGGAAGAGCGGCAACGGGAAGAAGGTTGTTGGCGGTGCCTGGTTATTGTCCGTCGTACCTCTGAATTAGTAGGTGTCATCCCCTGGCGCAGTGAGCGTTGTAGTGCCACGGCCGCCTTCACAGCCACCGCACCCCTCCCGCCCGTCCCCTCCCTCTGCCGACCCACTAGTGAAGGGCGGCTACCTCAGTGCTTAGTGCCCGGCCCACCACGCTGGAGGCAGAGGCCGTGACAGTGCCTCGAGGGGAAACAACTGATCAAGAGAGCCAGAAACACCTACACACATCACGTACCCGCCAGAGAACCGTGAGTTAACAGCAGGTGTTGTGTTAGCGAGGGACTTGTACCCTCACCCACGCCCCTACACCCTCCTGAAGGCGACACGGAAAGACGTAGTGACTTGTGGTGGTGAGGTAGTGGAGGAGACGCCACCTCCATCCTGCACCTTCCACGGAGCGGGAACATAACGTTGAGAAGGTTGTGTAGCGGTGTGGCGTTGAGGTGATGTTGTCGAGCCCTGCAGCGTGTGTACGGAGGCTGAGGGTTGTGAGGGCGTGCGGATGTTGTGAAAGTAATAGCAGGTGTGAAATAAGTAGGAGGTTGTGTGTGTGTGTGTGTGTGTGTGTGTGTGTGTGTGTGTGTGTGTGTGTGTGTGTGTGTGTGTGTGTGTACGAGGCCCAGGAGTGATGAACACATTGCTTAATTTTAAAAAAGTAATAGAATAGAGATAAATAAAAGGCGCTCGAATAATGATAGGTAGAGCCAATGAGGCAACACTTAATTACTACCATTAGAAATCTTCCTCACGCACGCACACACACACACACACACACACACACACACACACACACACACACACACACACACACACACACATGGATCTCAAGTACATAAACGAATGACACAAGCAATAAATAAAGAAAGTACGGAAGTGAAGCATAAAACCAAGTCCAACGTGTGTGTGTGTGTGTGTGTGTGTGTGTGTGTGTGTGTGTGTGTGTGTGTGTGTGTGTGTGTGTGTGTGTGTGTGTGTGTGTGTGTGTGTGTGTGTGTGTGTGTGTGAGTACATAACTACACACATATATCAGGTTCCATGTAAATGTTGTTGAACTTATTAATAGGAAAAAGCTGTACAGTAACTGTCTTTCACTCCCATTTGTGACACACACACACACACACACACACACACACACACACACACACACACACACACACACACACACACACACACACACACACACACATACATGCATGTGTACAATTTACATTCACCGGTTGCAGATAAGTGCAGTTTTTATACCTAGTGAACGACATTCACACGCACACAGGCATGATAACCTACATAGTGCCGTACACACACACACACACACACACACACACACACACACACACACACACACACACACACACACACACACACACACACACACACACACACACACACACACACACTATTAATGGTGATGGTAATAGTTGTAATCATGGTGTAATAAATCAATTAGTAAGAGTTTCTCTTTATCTATCTATATTCAACCATCTATCTAATTGTTTATATGTCTATCTGACTATCTATGTACATGACTATCTGTTTATCTATTTAGTTGTGTATTTGTCTTTTATTCCTTATATAACTTTGTCTATTCATCATTTATTTATTACATTATTTGCCTGCTTTTCCGTCTCTTTCTAAGTTTATGATTTATATTTATCTATCTATCTTTCTATTTATCTATCCATTTATCTGTCCTTTTATCTATCTTTTTTTCTCTTTCTATTAGTGTGTTTGGTCTTTACAAGCACTCTTCTCTCGTTCTCTCTTCTTATCTAACTTTATTACATTACCTTATGTATGTTCATTCTCATTTTTATTAATTGATTTCATTTCATACATCACTGATTTTACTCTTTATTTTTCTATTCATACTTTCTCTTCGTGTGCTTCTTCTCCTCCTCCTCCTCCTCCTCCTCCTCCTCCTTCTCCTCCTCCTCCTCCTCCTCCTCCTCCTCCTCCTCCTCCTCTTCTCCTCCTCCTCCTCTCCTCCTCCTCCTCCTCCTCCTCCTCCTCCTCCTCCTCCTCTCCTCCTCCTCCTCCTCCTCCTCCTCTTTAATATCTTTCCCAGTATATTGATTTTTTTTCATCTAGTCTTCCCATGCTATTATCCTCTTCCTCTCTCCCCTTCACCTCTTCTCACCCATCTTCTCTCCCCTTCTTTTCTCTCCCTCTTATTCCTTTTTTTTTCATCATATGTTTTTCTTCCCTCCTTCCCCTTCTCTTCTCTTTGTTTTTACTTGTCAGTCGTCTTTCTTCCTCTCTCTTGTTCGTTTCTTTCTACTCCTCATCTTTATTTTCCTCGTTTTCCTCCTCCTCCTCCTCCTCCTCCTCCTCCTCCTCCTCCTCCTCCTCCTCCTCCTCCTTCACATTTAATTCCTCCCTCCTCCTCCACCTGGGTATTAAAATAATTGTCGTAGAAATTCAGTAATAGCTGAATGAAAACCACACAGTAAATCTTTGTGTCCGCTCATTATGTTAAGTGAATGAAGTAAATGATTCCATAAGAAAAAAATATCTTCCATAATTTATTTTATATATATATTTATTTTGAGCGTCGATAATCACATGTTAGGAGCCTCATCGTTATTTTATTATTATTATTATTATTATTATTATTTATATATATATTTTAAATGATGCGGTGTTTTCTTTTATAATATCTATTGCTCATAAAGCCAATATCTCTTTTTCTCTATCTCTTTTTCTATTTATCTATATCTATCTATCTATCGCTAATTTCTTCGGAAAGTTATGCAGAACAAAGGGAAGGAAACAAGATAGAAACAAAAAGGAAGGTGAAGAAGGAATGGGCAGAGTCAAAATATAGTAAATAAAAAAGAAAGACTAAATAAGTGAAAGAAAGAATGGATAGAGAGAAGAGAGGAAGAAGAACTGGGTCAGAAGCGGAGGACAAGGACATGGAATTAACGTAGAGGGAGGGAAAGGGAGAGTAAAGAGGGGAAGGGGGGAAGAGGGAGGAGGAAATAGTGTGTTGGGGCGTGACAGTATGAACAGCAAAGAGGAGGAGGAGGAAGAGGAGGAGGAGGAGGAGGAGGAGGAGGAGGAGGAGGAGGAGGAGGAGGAGGAGGAGGAGGAGGATAGAAGAAGGACAGTTGAATGAAGAGTTGAAGAGAGAGAAAGATAGAGGCAGACAGACAAACAGACAGAGACAGACAGAGATAGATATACAGATAGACAGACAGACAAACAAGAAGAGAAGAGCAGGAGGAAGCAAACACACACACACACACACACACACACACACACACACACACACACACACACACACACACACACACACACACACACACACACACACACACACACACACACACACACACACACACACACACACACACATAGCACACGAGAGCAACCCTTACATATGTTGTGGACAGGATGACTCAGCACAAAGAATGCACACAGACCAACACATAAGGGAAGTAAGGGCGTACAGAGAGAGAGAGAGAGAGAGAGAGAGAGAGAGAGAGAGAGAGAGAGAGAGAGAGAGAGAGAGAGAGAGAGAGAGAGAGAGAGAGAGAGAGAGAGAGAGAGAGAGCAGAGGTGGAAGGTGATTTCAACACCACCTTACATAATTATCTTGCTACAACGTTTATATGTGTGCGTGTGTGTGTGTGTGTGTGTGTGTGTGTGTGTGTGTGTGTGTGTGTGTGTGTGTGTGTGTGTTAATTAATGTATACATGTGCAAGTTAATGTGCGTCTCTTTGTTATCCATTCACAGGCGGACATAAAGAGAGAGAGAGAGAGAGAGAGAGAGAGAGAGAGAGAGAGAGAGAGAGAGAGAGAGAGAGAGAGAGAGAGAGAGAGAGAGAGAGAGAGAGAGAGAGAGAGAGAGAGAGAGAATCTTACCCCCTTACCCTCTCCCTTGAGTATGAGGGGGGTTGTGGGGGGCATCTTCCCCTCCTCTCTTCCTCTTCCCCCGCACCCTGAAGAAGAGGAAGGAAGAAGGGGAGGCAGGGGGGGTGTCAGGGTCAGGGGTCTCAAGGAATATACTGGCCAGTGAGAGAGAAGAGAAGAGGAGGAAGAATTTGTTGCTAGGAGGAGGAGGAGGAGGAGGAAGAGGAGGAGGAAGAGGAGGAGGAGGAGGAGGAGAAAGAGTTGGGAGGAAGAAGGAAACAGAGAAAAAGAAAAGAAAAAATAAAAGACAGTCAGAACCAAGAGACAAGACAATTAACATTAACAAGGAAAAGACAAAAATGTGCAGAAATCAAGGGAAAAAAACACACAGGAAAAAATTAGGAAAAAATGAGGAAAAAATATCATAAAACAATGCTAAGAGGAAAAATATATATACAAGAAGAAAATTTAAGAATTACAAGAATAAAGAGAGAGAGAGAGAGAGAGAGAGAGAGAGAGAGAGAGAGAGAGAGAGAGAGAGAGAGAGAGAGAGAGAGAGAAGAAAAAAAAGTATTCTCATTATCAAAAGTTTTTCAATATATATGAAGCCAAAAGTGTGTGTGTGTGTGTGTGTGTGTGTGTGTGTGTGTGTGTGTGTGTGTGTGTGTGTGTGTGTGTGTGTGTGTGTGTGTGTGTGTGTGCATGTTCCAACACCACACACACACACACACACACACACACACACACACACACACACACACACACACACACATACATACATAATCACCCTAAATCAGTCTATAAATGTCTCTCTCTCTCTCTCTCTCTCTCTCTCTCTCTCTCTCTCTCTCTCTCTCTCTCTCTCTCTCTCTCTCTCTCTCTCTCTCTCTCTCTCTCGCAACCATTGGCCTCAAATTAACCTTCAGACAATTAAGTATGATTATAAGTGATTCTGGGACACCACTGAAGCGAGAGGAAATGAGGAAAAAAAGAAGTAGAGAGGAAAAATGGCAGGAAATTGGAGAGAGAGAGAGAGAATGAGAGAGAGGAAGAGGATAAAGCAAATAGGGTAAGAAGAAAATATATAAAGAGAGAGAGAGAGAGAGAGAGAGAGAGAGAGAGAGAGAGAGAGAGAGAGAGAGAGAGAGAGAGAGAGAGAGAGAGAGAGAGAGAGAGAGAGAGAAGAAGAAAAATGACAAGCAATAAGGATACAGTTAAAAGCAAAAGTGATGTGATTAAATCCGTGCATACACTTATGGTAAACAAATGCACGTACACACACACACACACACACACACACACACACACACACACACACACACACACACACACACACACACACACACACACACACACACACACACACACACACACACACACACACACACACACGTATTGAGAGAAGAAACAGGATAAATAAAGATAACGGAAGAGAGAGAGAGAGAGAGAGAGAGAGAGAGAGAGAGAGAGAGAGAGAGAGAGAGAGAGAGAGAGAGAGAGAGAGAGAGAGAGAGAGAGAGAGAGAGAGAGAGATACAGATGGCAAGACAAATGGTGACTGACAGACAAACAGACAAATTGCTTGCACTGACGACAACCAGGAGCCAGTAATATGCAGAGAGAGAGAGAGAGAGAGAGAGAGAGAGAGAGAGAGAGAGAGAGAGAGAGAGAGAGAGAGAGAGAGAGAGAGAGAGAGAGAGAGAGAGAGAGAGAGAGAGAGAGAACCTGCTGTGGGATTAACGAACCAGGTTGCTTCATTCACCTTGGGGCCTTCAGCACAAAAGGGAGAGAAAGAGAGAGAGAGAGAGAGAGAGAGAGAGAGAGAGAGAGAGAGAGAGAGAGAGAGAGAGAGAGAGAGAGAGAGAGAGAGAGAGAGAGAGAGAGAGAGAGAGAGAGAGAGAGAGAGAGAGAGTGAGATGGAGAGAGAAGAAGAAGAAGAAGAAGCCCCTTACCAATTTTAATCTCTCACCACACTCTCACTCTCACTTTGTACTGTACCTTCCTCCTCCACCTCCTCCACCTCCTCCTCCTCCTCCTCCTCCTCCTCCTCCTCCTCCTCCTCCTCCTCCTCCTCCTCCTCCTCCCGGCCTTCACGCGGTTCTCGGCATGGGGGTCCAGCCAATGACGTCTCCTTGTGGGGCTGTTTTTGTCCGTTGCGTTGGTGGTCGGGAATGCGTCCGTGGTGGTGCGGGTGCCTACTCATAAGACAGGAATGGCTGCTACTTGTGGCTAATTACTGTTATTCATCTTACTAATGTTTTTTTTTTTTTTATGATTATCTTTTTAATTTTATTCTCGTTTTATATTCGGTTATTTTTTGTTTATTATTATTATTCATGTTCCTTCGCCTTTTTGGTTTATATTATTCATCTTCTATTTTGTTCTTTATTATAATATTCATCCTCTATCTTCTTCTTTTTTTTTTTTTTCCTCTACCTTCTGTTTTGTTTTGTTTTATTCTTCCTCTACCTTCTCCTTCGACTATGTATTTTTCTTTCTTTTTTTTCTGCTCCATCTTCGTCATTTCCTTTATCAATTTTTTTTTTATATGCATCATTGGTTGTATTATATGTTTTCTAAGTTGTAGTACTAGTAGTAGTATATAAGTAGTAGTAGTAGTAGTAGTAGTCGTAGTAGTAGTAGTAGTAGTAGTAGTAGTAGTAGTAGTAGTAGTCGTAGTAGTAGTAGTAGTAGTAGTAGTAGTCATAGTCGTAGTAGTGTTGGTAGTATGACTAATATTTTTTTTTCATTATGTATTTCTTTATCTTACTCGTCGTCGTGGAATCATTGTCAGGTTTTATCTATTATTCTTTATCTCCGTTGTTCGATGTGACTTCAGCTGAGAGGAATAAAGAACAGAGGACGATATATTCAGGAGGAGGAGGAGGAGGAGGAGGAGGAAGGAGGAGGAGGAAGGAGGAAGGAGGAGGAGAAGGAGGAAGGAGGTTAAAGGAGCCGACGGTAAACTGTACGTGAATAGAATTAAGGAAACACATTACACTTTATTTGTGAGTTTACCGTTACCCCCTCTCTCATCCCTCTTCCTTCCCTCCTCCCCTTCCCTCATCCCCCTTCCCTCCTCCCCTTCCTCCCTCCCTCCCTTGTGGCCGGGCTTCCCCAGGAGGGTACGGCACCGGCGTTGCCAGATGAACAAAGACTCTGGGAAGTGGTGATGCATCTCTTACTTACTCTTACACACGTCTACATGTAAGTATCACCACCTCGCGTGTACGTACACATCGCGGGTCATGTGTACTTTTGTGAACGTGTGTGAAGGTGATGAAACGTTTGTTATTTTTGCAGAAACGTTTTTTAAGCTCTGTCTTCATGCGGTTTTGGGTGAAAATGTGGTTTTTTTTGCTTAATAGTTTGTAAGACGCGATGGCGACGAGCTGAATCCTCTTGAGTGTCAACACCAGCTCAGTGCCATTCTAGTGGGATTCCCGAGGCTGTGTGTGTGTGTGTGTGTGTGTGTGTGTGTGTGTGTGTGTGTGTGAAGGGGAATAGTGGAGAGGGAAGGCGAGAGAATGTTTAAAGCGGATGTTTACATTTTTTTTGTGGAAGAACGTGTTTCATTACTATTATTACTATTACTACTACTATTATTATTATTGTTGTTATTATTGTTATTATTATTATTATCATTTTTTATTAATATTATTGTTTTTGTTATTATTATCATTACTATTGTTGTTATTATTATTATTATTATTATATTATTATTATTATTATTATTATTATTATTATTATTAGTAGTAGTAGTAGTAGTAGTAGTAGTAGTAGTAGTAGTAGCATCATCATCATCATCATCATCATCATCATCATCATCATCATCATCATCATCATCATCATCATCATCATCATCATCATCATCATCATCATCATCATTACCCTAAAGCCTGCTATAACACAAAGGGCGGGAAGAGATAATAAAAACACCTGAAACTGCATAAAAGAAAGAAAGAAAGAAAAAGAGAAAGAAAAAGAGAAAGAAAAAACCCATTAGGTCGCCCCGCTGGAGGTCTTCTGTCAACAGGTTTCATCCAACCTTATAAAAAGAGAGAAAAAAAATAAGTACATAAAGAACACGGTGATTAGAAGGGAGGGAAGAGAGAGAGGAGTGGATATGGGGGGGCTGGGCGGGGCTGGGTGATGAGGGGGCGGGGCGTGGTCATAAAGGGGGCGGAACGAGGTCATAAAGGGGGCGGGGCGTGGCTTGAAGAGTAGAGAACACAAGGAATAGCTGTGTCATGGGTCTCTTAGCGGGGCGGGGCGGAACGAGGTGGGGCGGGGCGGGGCGGGACGGGGCGGGGCGGAACGAGGTGAGGCGGGGCGGGGCGGGGCGGGGCGGGGAGGGGCTTGACGGGTATTGTGTTGTGTTGCGTTGTGTTGTGTGTTCTGTTTCAGTGATACACGTACAGTACACACAGCTCCTGTTCTGCCCCGACACCGGCACCACGTGAGTGTACGTACCTACATGTGTGTGTGTGTGTGTGTGTGTGTGTGTGTGTGTGTGTGTGTGTGTGTGTGTGTGTGTGTGTGTGTGTATGTGTGTGTGTGTGTGTGTGTGTGTGTGTGTGTATGTGTGTGTATGTGTGTATGTGTGTGTTTATGTGTGAGATATATAACTAGATAGATAGATAAATTGATAAAGAGAGAGAGAGAGAGAGAGAGAGAGAGAGAGAGAGAGAGAGAGAGAGAGAGAGAGAGAGAGAGAGAGACTCAAGCGAGCAAACCGCCAGTTTCAACGCCGCCACACGAAGTAATCACCGTATTATTGTTATTATTATTATTACTATTATTATTATTATTATCATTTGTAGTAGTGGTAGTAGTAAAAGTAGTGGTGGTGGTGGTAGAAGTGGTTGGTGTGGTGGTGGTGGTGGTGGTGGTGGTGGTGGTGGTGGTGGTGTAGCAGCAGCATCACCATTGAACAGATGAATGGAATAGTGTGCCCAGACGTCCTCCCGGTGTTGTGTTACTATAGCTGACTTGGACGTGGTCAAGGAAGGAAGAGTGAGGTGGAAGGAGCTAAGGAAGGGCCGCCGGTGACCCTGTGGAGGCTCATTAACACCTTACCTGTTTTATTACTGAACATTTTTATTATATTATCCCTTTTTGTATATGATTTTCACTCTTAGTTGTTACTTCCGTATATTTCATTCTTCACTTACTTTCGTTGTGTTCATTCTTAAGTCATTTTTTGTTTATCTGATCATACTCAAGAACGTATAAACACAAAGAGTCTGTAAAAGGCCACCTGACCCTCACCACCAGGCGATTCCTGTCTAGTATTTCGTTTCATCGGTGATCCTCATTCATAAATTTCTTCAATCTTCTTTAAACCCTTCCTTCGTCCTGGCACCTTCCTACCACGTGGCTGTTAATTCCTCATTGTTATTTATATATTCCCTGTTGAGAGAGAGAGAGAGAGAGAGAGAGAGAGAGAGAGAGAGAGAGAGAGAGAGAGAGAGAGAGAGAGAGAGAGAGAGAGAGAGTGATGGGTGTCCCGTGTCTAGGAAGAAGGTATTTATTTACTCACAGTTTTCCGCGGCGCCAAAGTTGTCGCTGGTCATTGCAACGCGAGGACGATGGAACTCCTTTTACGGTGCAGTGAGAGGGGAGAGGGAGGGAAGGAGGCGAGGAGAGGGGAAGGGGAGGTTATGTTGGGGGAAGGAAGAGGGAGGAAGGAGGAGGAGGGAGACAGGAAGAGGAAAAAAAGGATGAGGATGAGAGGAAGAAGGAGAGGTAAAGAGAGAAGTAGAGATAGATGAAGAAGATGATAGACGAAGAGAGAGAGAGAGAGGGAGAGACGTAAGGATGAAAGATGTAGTGGAGGTTAAGGAGGGAAGGAGGGGAGGGAGGGATCATATATCTTGCTTATAATTGTATTCATGGATCTTGTCTTACTCATTATTTTGTTTGTGTGAGTTACCTGTGTAGTGCATGCCAGTAAGCGCCCTCGTTAGGAGCCAGCAGGGTTTCCGTTATACCTGTTTCTTCTATATTCCTAATAATAATAATAATAATAATAATAATAATAATAATAATAATAATAATAATATTTCTACTATATTATATTTTTTCATATTAGCAAGTTAGTTAAGAGTGAAATCAAACTAAACAGCCTTGCAAGAAACTGAAGGTCCATTGCTGTTTGTAATCCTTTGTAATACTCCTCCTCCTCCTCCTCCTCCTCCTCCTCCTCCTCCTCCTCCTCCTCCTCCTCCTCCTCCTCCTCCTTTTCCTCCTCCTCCTCCTCCACTTATTATTATTCCTCCTCCTGTTGGAAGTGGGTGCTTAGGAATGAAGTTGCATGCGAGCGTTGGTTGTGTATTACTACGAGGATGTACAGAGCAGAGACGAGAACCAGCAGGAAGTGATGTGAAGCGGCGCCACGTGAGGGAAGAGAGACCTAGGTTGTAAGGAAGTTTAAAATGATATCCATAGAAATAGTGTTACGAGACAGAAAAACGTAGAAAGTTGGAGTGGAATCGAAGAAAAAAAAGACAACCAGTAAATCAAGTTAGTGAAACGAGTAGCCTTTAATCTCACCCTGTTCAGCAACGTGATGAAAAGTTGCAATAACACGGAAATTAAAAGCCCTATAAGGGTGTCTCGGGCAATGCAGCGGACGAGTGTGTGTTGATGTGAAGGCAGCATGAAGGACACACTCACGCACTCCATCCATCTGCCAATATCTTGCGTGAGAAACATTGAGTGTCTGCTAGTGGAAGAGTGTGTTAGTTTAGTTAATGGTGTGTGGTGTGGATTGAGGCCTTACATGGAGTGGAGATAACAGTCAGAATGGGAGGGACTGGTGCTGTAAATGGGGTGAGGACTGTCCCACTCTGTCCACTGTCTCAACCCATACATCCCGTCTCGATCACTTCACATCCCAGCCTTCCACCCTGTCCCACCACCTAGACACGACCTCCTCTAAAGCCACAGATTATCATGTCACGATTCTTGTCACCATCTTACCGTCACAGTCTCACACTCAGCCCCACACAACACACAGATCCCATTCAGTCCCCACCCCTAGCCCCTCAAGTGTGTGTGTGTGTGTGTGTGTGTGTGTGTGTGTGTGTGTGTGTGTGTGTGTGTGTGTGTGTGTGTGTGTGTGTGTGTGCTTGTGCTTGTGCGTGTGCGTGTGTGTGTGTGTGTGTGTGTGTGTGTGTATTAGAGGTAAAATAACACAAGTTTATGTAACCTCAGTGTCCCGCTTCTCACACTCTTGTCGTAACACGTGAATGACTTCTCAATGTTATTGTATGACGGTTTTAATGACTTTGGTACATACTCTCTCTCTCTCTCTCTCTCTCTCTCTCTCTCTCTCTCTCTCTCTCTCTCTCTCTCTATCTCTCTCTCTCTCTCTCTCTCTCTCTCTCTCTCTCTCTCTCTCTCTCTCTCTCTCTCTCTCTCTCTCTCTCTCT
>JAPQNM010000047.1:9870159-9872659 GCA_029783475.1 Metacarcinus magister
ACTTATCAGCAACACCAGGTAAACGGTTGCAATTAACCCACACTGACCCAAAGATATACCTGGGAAACCTGGGTTGTGGGAGAGGAAATTCTTAAGGAAAATCGAGGTTCCTTTGATGACCTCCTGACCACCTCCTCCTCCTCCTCCTCCTCCTCCTCCTCCTCCTCCTCCTCCTCCTCCTCCTCCTCCTCCTCCTCCTACCCCCCTCCCTGCCGTGTGGGTGAGGGTGGGTGGGCGTGAATGGGAATGTGGGCGGGGGTTAGATGGGCGCCTTGACGGGCCTTGTTATATTTATTTGATTCACTTTCACCTGTGGGTCCCACGCCACCTCTGTACGTGTGTGTGTACGTGTGTGTGTGTACGTGTGTGTGTACGTGTGTGTGTGTGTGTACGTGTGTGTGTGTACGTGTGTGTGTGTACGTGTGTGTGTGTGTGTACGTGTGTGTGTACGTGTGTGTGTACGTGTGTGTGTGTGTGTGTGTGTACGTGTGTGTGTGTACGTGTGTGTGTGTACGTGTGTGTGTGTGTGTGTGTGTGTGTGTGTGTGTGTGTGTGTGTACGTGTGTGTGTGTGTGTGTGTGTGTGTGTGTGTGTGTGTGTGTGTGTGTGTGTGTGTGTGTGTGTGTGTGTGTGTGTGTGTGTGTGTGTGTGTGTGTGTGTGTGTGTGTGTGTACGTGTGTGTGTGTGTGTGTGTGTGTGTGTGTGTGTGTGTGTGTGTGTGTGTGTGTGATGATTGTGGTTAAGATTGCAAATAATTACAAGGAAAAAAAAGCCTGATACAAACTTGGATGGTTGTTCCCCGCTGAGTCACCACGGCCTCATCATCGTCGTGCTGTCTGGTGAGCGCCAAGAGAAATGTACAAACACGACGAGTAACAATAACCTGCGAGGAACAGAAACAAGCGGTGATAGGATCGGCATCTGACATTAAACAACGGCATGAGAGTCGATGAGGATGCCGGGAATAGCATCGGAAATGGTTGACGACGAAGGGAACAACGATTTAGGAACGTGCTCAGTTTGGTTCGGTTTATTTATATATTTTATTATCATTTTTTTTTTCCTCCTGTGTTGGTTTGGTTACGCGGCGCCTCTGTGCATGATAAGGTTGTCGTTGTGTTGTGTCATTGCTTTCACATTACTCTTGTCATGCTGCGTAAGGAGTGTGTTTGCCTTCTCTGAGTACTATTATTGTTACTCTCCAGTACGGTGTGTGTATCACTGTTGCTATATTGTACCCAGAACACGGATGTTATATTAGCTTTTACTTTTTAATATTACCATCAACATTATCATTGCCTCCACCATTCCAAAGACGTAGTTGTTGTTTTATGATTTATATAGACTGTAACTGGTCATTGTAACCTGTTCAAGAGTGTTTAATAGTGCATAGCCAGACCCGCCACCCATCCGTTACTCATCCTCAGCTCAGAACAAACACTCGGGGGACACTGGACGAGGTGACGGTGTTGATAGGAGAGCGAGCTAGAAAGATACGTAGAACCATAGGATGAAAAGTAATGGTGGGTGTATTTATGAGAGAGAGAGAGAGAGAGAGAGAGAGAGAGAGAGAGAGAGAGAGAGAGAGAGAGAGAGAGAGAGAATGGTGGAGTAGAATGAAGGAAAGATTACTAGGAGTGATGGATGCTGCAGCCTTGGTGGGATATTTTGTCAGTAAAGTAGTGTTTAATTAAGTCACTGGCTGTTGTATGGGAGTGGATGGATGGCTGGATGCATGGATAAAAAGATAGATGGATGGATGGATGAGTGAACTGATGGATGGATGGATAAATGGGTGACTAGCTGGCTGACTGGATGGATGGATGGTTAGTAGACTGCCAGGCTCAGGAATGGCATCAGTTGTTTGCAGTGGAGGGCGAGAAACAGAGAAACAGGTTGTTCCATTATTATATTTGTCATGATATCATTATTAACATTATATTTATTGTTAGGTTTGTTGTTGTTGTTGTTATTATTATTATTATTATTATTATTATTATTATTATTATTATTATTATTGTTATTATTATTTTCATCATCAATTATCATTCCTTAGTACATGCATCACTTCCACCATCACTACTACTACTACTACTACTACTACTACTACTACTACTGTTCGGTCACTACTATTACAACACTTTCAACCTCACATCCTGAAGGCGAACATGAGAGTAGCAGCAATGCCTTCCCACCTTCACCGTCACCTTCACCGTTACCTTCCCCTCACCTTCCCATCACCTTCCCATCACCTTTCCACCACCTTCCCATCACCTTTCCACCACCTTCCCATCACCTTCCCACCACCTTCCCATAACCTTCCCATCACCTTCCCACCACCTTCCCATCACCTTCTCATCACCTTCCCATCACCATCCCATCACCTTCCCATCACCTTCCCATCACCATCCCCGTCACACCACACCGCCGCTAGAAGGAAAGGGAAAAGCGTTTGCCACACTCACGAAATTAAAAGGAAAAGTAATAATGATAATTGGAT
>JAPQNM010000047.1:9877659-9880159 GCA_029783475.1 Metacarcinus magister
TGACAATGTGGTGAAATTCCTTGAAGACAACGATATAATAAAACCCTCACAGCATGGTTTTCGTAATAAACGTTCATGTTTAACTAACTTATTAGACTTCTTCCACAATGTTTTTGACGCGTACGATGAAAGCAGAGCAGTAGATGTCATATATCTGGATTTTCAAAAGGCCTTTGATAAAGTACCTCATCAACGATTGCTTAATAAACTAATGACTCATGGTATCTCTGGTAGCATTTACAATTGGCTTCTGGATTGGCTCTCTGAACGTAAGCAGAGAGTAGTCTTAAACGGTGTCTCCTCTCAATGGTTAAACGTAAAAAGTGGTGTACCACAAGGCTCAGTGCTTGGTCCTGTCTTATTCTTGATATCTGTTAATGACATAGATGATGGGATCACTTGCAAAATATCGAAATTCGCTGACGATACGAAAATTCTCAGCAAAGTAACTACGACAATTGACAGAGAAGTCTTACAATCAGACCTAGATCGACTAACGTCTTGGGCCAATAAATGGCAAATGAAATTTAACGTTGAAAAATGCAAGGTACTACACATCGGAAGAAATAATGATCACGTTCAGTACTCAATGAATGGTAAATCACTTTCTACAGTAAACAAAGAAAAAGATCTGGGAATCACAATATCAAACGATTTAAAGCCCAGTCAACATTGCTCAGAGGTAGTTAAAACTGCTAACAGATTGGTCGGCTTTATTGGGCGTACTTTCGAAAATAAATCAGAAAAAGTCATATTAAAACTGCATAATTCACTAGTACGACCCCATCTTGAGTATTGCGTACAGTTTTGGTCCCCATATTACAGAAAAGGACATTGACAAACTGGAAAGAGTCCAGCGAAGAATAACAAAAATGATTCCAAGGCTGAAAAATAAACCTTATGAAGAAAGACTTAAAGAACTAAACTTATTCAGCCTAGACAAAACGAAGGATGCGAGGGGATTTAATTGAAATGTTCAAGATAATCAAAGGATTCGATAATATCAATGCAGAAGATTACATTACTTTTGATCGATCAAATATAACAAGAAGACGTCATTCTTTTAAGATTACTGGTAAAAGATTCACATCAAACGAAGCCAAGCACTTCTTTTTCAATCGGATCGTTAACGTTTGGAACTCCCTGCCCGCCAATGTCGTCGACAGTAAAACAATTACTACGTTCAAAAATAGACTTGACAAATATTTAGAAGCCAATCCACAACTAAAATACTATCCGTTAACGTAGCAAACTTTGAGTAAGTTCATCCTGATGTACCTAACTTACGAAATGTCGATTCAAAAGACGTCGCTAATGGCCTGACATCGCTTGCCAGGAAGTAGTGGTAGCAGTAGTGGTAGTGACAGTCTGGTCTTGGTTGGCCTTCCTTTCCCTGCCAGCCATGGCTGGGGAGAGAAGCCTTCACCCTTACTATCCTGTATCCTTCACTCTAGAGTAGATAGTGTACTCACAAACAGCCTCGTAAGGGCCAGCAGGCCTGTTGTTGTTTGTTCTTCCTATGTGTTCCTATGTGTTCCTCCTCCTCCTCCTCCTCCTCCTCCTCCTCCTCCTCCTCCTCCTCCTCCTCCTCCTTGGTTTGAAAGAAATTCTGCAGTGTGTGTATGTGGAAAATCTTAAAATGTAAAAATTAATAATGTGGAGATAAGTTTCTTGACTCCATATTCGCGTGGATTTTTAAAGCGAATATTTTCCACTTTTGATCCATGATTTTTTTTTTTTACTGGTTTTTGGTATATTTTCGTCATTATTATTTCTTTTTTTTTTTTCCTATTCCTTTCAACTTCACCTTTCTTATTTTGACTTTTATCTCTAGCTCATGTTTCTTACACGTACTCAGTGAACAGATTGTTGATTATGGCTTGTTGTTCACCAGGATGTAATGTGTGTGGGGGGAAGGAGGGGGGAGGGGGGGGTACTTTTATTGAGCAGTAATTTGAGAACAAAATATAAGCAAGTGCGTGTGCGTGTGTGCGTGTGCGTGTGCGTGTGCGTGTGCGTGTGCGTGTGTGCGTGTGTGTGTGTGTGTGTCTTAGCCTGAAACACAACACCATTCCATCCTCAAGATTGATTCTGCCTCACCCGCTCCTTCAATTACTTTCCCTCCGCCCTGGACACCGGTGTTTGTGGAGCGGGAGCAACCTTCCCACCCTTCCTTCTACCACCACTCATGCTCTCTCCCTCCCTCCCTCACTCACTCACTAAACCTGCCTCTTTCACAACCACTGTCCACTCCACCTTTTCCACTACTTGTACCCTGGCTTATCCCATCACCCTCCCCTTCCATCCTCCCCCTCCACCATCCATGCCTTCACCCATCTGTTCCTCTGCCTCTACCACCACTCTGCCTCTCCTCTACTACCTTTACCTCAACCCCCGCCCCTGGGCCCTACCTCCCGACCTCCGTGGTTGTCTTGGAGAACCTAATTGCTTCACAACTTTCTAAACTCCTTCTCATTCGTCACTGGAAGGTGATTGGACG
>JAPQNM010000047.1:9885159-9900159 GCA_029783475.1 Metacarcinus magister
TCACTCCTGCTTATACAATCTCAGTTAGTAGGCCATCCATGGAGACATCCTTCCAACTACCCACACATTCGATAAATGAATGTATAGAACTTTACTCTACTGTACTTGTTGCCACTTGCATTGTTGGTTGTGTGATCTTTCATGAAGTAATCTCAAGTGAAGGAAAGGAAAAGCAGAGTGAATTGTTACTTAGTGAACAATGACATCTAATTTGGAATCCACATGTAGTACAAAGGCATCTCAACTCGGTATTTTAAACTCATACTAAGCATGATTCTAATAAATCGGTATTTTAATAATCTACATGAAAAAATGTTATAACTCCTTTTTTATCCTAGTAATGCTTACATTTTATTGAATTTAAATCCTGCTCTAGATAAGATTATAGAATTACCATACATAAGTTAACTCCCAAAGTAAATAGTAGTAAGTTGAACTTTGAAACCAGTTGACTCAAAAAAGCAGACCTGTCATTGCCCTTGTGTTATTTTGTTACTGGATGCCTCATAAATGTTTGACTTTTGATTAATGTGTTTTTTAAGGTGACAAGCATTACAGAGGTGGTGTGCTTTGTTCCTGTTTAGTCCAATCACTCTCTGGCCCACCTCACACCACATTGTCCTGCTTTAATCTATCTATATACCCTGTGAATATTCCCCTTATAAGAAGGTAGCCAAGACAAGGTGTTTAGGGTTCAGGGAGACATTAATAACTCTCCCCTGTCCCTCTGCACCTTGTCTTTTTGTAGGAGAGAATACAAAGGAAGGCCCCTCACTCCACTCCTATTTATGACCTTTTACGACATGCTGGAAATGTGGCGGCAGTATTCTATAAACCTGTCACCTGATGTGCAACCAGACTTGATCTCCCTACCACCACAGGGGAAAGGTAATAGAGATGGATTTAAAAAACATTTTGAAAAGGTGGATGACTTATACAGGCAAGAACCTCTTGGGAGATGGAGGCAGCAGGAGACAGCAGCAGGTGGCTTTGATGTATTTAATGGACTGTAGCTGTATTCACCAAGTTCATTCATGCATTAATACCCTTGATTCCATTATCTAGTTTCTCCATTACAGTCATTCAAGAAAAGGTTTTGTATACACAATTTTATTCAATACTATTTATTAGGTATTTATCTCGTATGCCTCGTCCTCTAAGGGAACACCTATGGGGACAGACATGGCAACACATGTTAATCTAAACCTTTCCATGCTCACACAGTCACCCTATCCAGAGTTTCATAAATATTCTTCATGATCACCATCATATTAAATTATAAATATGGTGTAGGAGGGAGAGCAAGGTTTGAAGTGGGAGGAGTAGAGATTAGGGTGTCATTGTTTAGTAAAGAAAACTGTTTAATTACTGGTATTGAAAGAACTAAATGAGAGGTGAGAGAAGTGGAAGGAGAAGAAACAAGAGATGGGGATGAAGAGAGGGTAATAGCAGTGGAGGAAGAAGGTTGTGATGTAGTAGTTGGAAAGGTAGTGGTAGCCATGGTCTGTGGGGTGTTAGTAGAGGGAGGAACCAGTTGGAAGCCACTGAGATGGGCCTTATGTCTAACTTCTTTGAGTGTTAAGCCATGTTTGAAGTGGAGGACAGTAATCTCTGATTCAAATTTGTATAAGGGACACCTTCGGAAGAAGACATCATATTTTTTAGTGCAATTTGTACAACTGCATTTTGTTGAGAGGTAGTTTGTATGGGCAACACGCAGTGGATCTACATTATTTTGCTGGATGTTCGAATCTCAAGCAGTTTTTGCACTTATGTGGGGTAGGAATGTAGGGTTTAACCTTACAGAAGGTTCCACCTATGTATGCACTGTCTGGAAGATCTTGTCCTTTGAATGTAATTTTTGCAATATTTGCTGGGTACTTGCAGCGGCCACGAGGGTTAACGGTAAAGCAGGACACTTGAGCGATACAATATAATATAATTTACTGATGGCTCTAAATCCCACTTTGGTTTTGATTTTTCCCTTCTTTTCCCTTCCCAACATTTCCAGTTCCACTTACCATTCATTGCCTTGCCATCATTTCTTTGCTCTTTTGTTTGCCTTTCAGCTTAACATAGCGCCATATCATCTCTCATGTCTGACACTTGCTATATTTGCATTAACTTGCTCACCACTCACTCTCCCAGATTTTCCCCGTTTATCATGACCGGACACTTGAAACATATAACATGCAAGCAGCGCAAACCATCACCACCACACACACTGCTACTATCCCCCAACCACATTAACACTGCACAATACCATCAGTCTCTGACAGGCTCACATTGCCCGTATGCTCCTCTGGGAGCATGAAAAGGTAAAGAAGATACTCGGATAACACTCAATTCCAAACCTGCTTGCCTAGTCATTGTTGAGACAGAACCCCAAGCTCAAGGTATGGTCTTCTTTCAAGACCTTGATGGGAAACCTTTTCCAGTGTCCCTTGATGTCCAACTCAACATTTATACTTGTACCATTCTCATGCCCCACCACATTTTCCCAGTAGGTGTCAGTTGGTCCGACGAGCATGATATAGCCCGTGTGTCCTGCTTTACTATTAAACCCCGTGATCATTGCAGCAACCCAGCAAATATTGCAAAAATTACCTTTAATGGGCAAGATCTTTCAGACAACATATACAGTAACCTTTCGTTTCACATAAGTTTAAAATATGCATTCTTTTATTCAACACTATGTCAAAAAGCCAGTATTTTTGCTTCAATTGCACAATTTATTTAGAATAATGCGATGGTATAGATTTTACATATATTTACACTATATTGGAAAATTATGTTTAAATTACGCAAAATCTTAAATACGTGAACTCTCCAGGAACACAATACTTGTGTATATTGATAAGTCCCTGTACATAGGTGGAATCTTATCATCATTTTGAAAGGTATGCTTCATTTTTAGATGGGTCAGCCTTTGTTAACTGATAGCAATTCCTCTTTCTCTTCTCCACAAGGGTCAGGATACATACCATACCTGATCTTCACTTTAACTCTGGAAGGACTAAATGGGGCAAAGATTGTGTATGAAAAAGACCTAATGCAAACGTTTGCCATATCTACCATTTTGGATGGAGTTCCTAAAGGTTCAAACACATAATCTTGATACAAAATGGAACAAACCTGAATCTCATCATTTGCAGGTGGAGGTGAACATCAGAGCTTCCGGATTGAGATGAGGGATGCTTCTGGTAAAGTGTCAGGACGGTTTGGGTATGTGGATCCAGCCGGTGCCCTGCGAATTACAGAGTATCAAGCAGACAGCAGTGGATACAGGTAAGGGTGTGGAGAGTGAGGAACAGTGCTTTATGAGGGTGGCAAAAACAAAGTGTTTGTGGTGATGGTAGATAGGAAAGGAAGTAGTCTAGTGGTGGAGGGCAAGAATAATGTTATTAGTGAGGGAGAAAGAGGGAGTAGTGTTGTTTCAGTTAAGTATAATTAGACTGAAAGAGCATTCTATCAGTATATCTATTTATATAACTGGCACCTGTTCCTGAGAATTCCTTCCCATCAGGGATTGACCACAACAAGTGTTTTTGCACTTTCAAATAACTCACTTCCTTATTTACACTAACATAATCTCTTGATTCTCCCATACTTTGTGCCGTTATCTTATTTAGTAAGTTAGTCATTTGTGCCTTGGCCTATCAGTAGAGTGAAATGATAATTATGTACTTTGACAGGGCAAGTATTGAAGTGTACCACCAAGTGAGCCTGGCACCCCCTACACCCCTGCTGGTGGGACCTCTACCCAAGCAGCCAAACTCCATTCCTGGTCCTCCAGAAGGACCCCCAAAACCACCTGCCATGCGTCCTGTGGGACCTGCCCCCTTCTTTCCAGCCCAGCAGCCTGTCCTAATTATTGGACCACTCCCCAAGCCACTCCAGCCACAGAGTAATGAAGATGACCAGGATCCTCCAGACCTGGAAGACGATTCACTCTTTACAATACCATCTGACCCTTTGATTCCTGCCGTGCTTCCTAATAGTCCTCTGGGAGACAAGTCACCCAGGGACACCCTCAACTCCCCACAGGGAGCTGTAGGGTTAACGGTTCTGCAGGGAACCTTCACTGATATTCTCCAGCAATCTTCTGATGACCAGGAGGTTCCTCAAATTATTACAGTCACAGCCTCCAGCACATCCACAGAAAACACTGATCAGCACAGAGAGTCAGTGGATGCTGTTGTTAGGGATGCTGGACAGACTGGAGCCTCAAGTAATGCCCAAGCTGACCAGCAGCTCCCAGAGAAACCACAACTGCACCTCACTCGTAGCAACTCTCCTGTGACTCGCCCAAAGAACAAGGATATTAATCCAACTATGATCAATCTACAGAAATCTGCTGCAAACAATGTACCTAGTGTCATTTTCCATGAAACACAGGAAAATCCTGTCAGTGATAGTGATAGTGAGGAACCAACCCATTCCATAAACAATGACTTTCTCCAGCCTTCAGCAACAGCCATCATCACCCCAACAATATCCCGGCTGGCAGAGAGAGATGCCACCACTGGTACTGGTACTGCAACAGCAATACCTGCATCACCAGTGTTGGTGGCAAAAGCAAACAAAGACGTCGGAACCCAATCCAGAATGTTCAATAAACCTCCTTCCCTCCCTCCCACCCCTCCCCTCACTTACCTCCCAGTGGGTGTTCCCCGGCACCAGTATCCCACCGCCCCACTCCTTCACCTGCCACAACACTCCAATAGCTACCCTGCATGAGTCTTGAGGTAGAGGCATTGAAACTATTGCCTAGGCACTGTTCTCCTGGTGGTGAGGCAGTGGTGGTGCCTGCAAAGTCCAGGGTCAAATTAGAGGCGTGATACAGAACAAAAAAATATTAGCTGTGCAATGTATCCACATTCATGAATAAACATTAAAAAGTGCAATATATACATCTGTCATGCCTGAATCAGTTCTTAAATCAAATTGAGCATTCTAATAAATAGTGATGTAATGTATTTCTGAAATGTTCACATGAAGCTTTACAAGTATGCAAGTGAGAAAAATTTTAAGTTTGAAAATATATGTTACATGAGTTAAATGACACAGTCTGGAACTTAGTTGGTGCAAGAAAACAGAATAGGTGCTTAAATCACATGAACTTTCATGAGCCGTGGTAAAGACCAAAGGAGAAAGTTTTAATTCAGTGATTCTACAAAAAACTAGTAGTACTGAAAAACAATTGTTGTTAATGTGCAATACAATACACATCAAACATATGAAAAAAAACCACTGCCTCTGCACCCAGCCAGTGAGCCAACAGTGACGTGAGATTGTTTACCCAACATGATTGCTAACAAGTAGTGCAAGAGTGTCAAGTTCCTGTACTGTTGGCATCTGAACTTGTGATGGACTCGGCCAAGAGCCTCACACTAGCTAGTCAAATTCTGAATGTTACAACCACATTGTCATATTCAAGTGTAAACTTAAAAAGATCTCGGAAGTCCAATAGTTTTTTCCTACTTCACGTAATTTTCCGCTAGTTTTTGTTAAGTATCCAAAATCATTATACAACAGTTGTATAATGAAATTTCAACAAAAGGTACTCAATTTTTCTTCACTGGGAAACCAATATTATAAATATATAAGCAATAAAGGAAGGAACCGAGATGTTTATAAACTACCTTCCCATTATTGTCCATGTACAACTACCAATAATGTGATAGATGTCACTACATATGAACTTTGTTGTGCATGAACACCACCTGCCACTGACAGGAAGGAAGAGCTGTTACATTGTCAACACAGTTAGGGTTCCTCATAAAAAGTGACCGTTGAAACCTGAACAATGAGTCACGTGCTTTAAATTTAGGTGACCAAATATGACAAACTGTACTGAAACTGATGGGCTTTAACAATAAATTATAAAGAATTGGGAAAGCATATCCTGAGTTTTTGTTTTTTTGTTTACTCTTTAAAGAATAAGAGACGAGTACTTTCAATTAAAGTAACTATGATTGAAAGCACATTATGGGCAGGAGTATGAGAACAAATTCATATGCATCTGACAGAAAATATTATGACAGGCCAAGACTATTTTCAGAATAAGACAAGAGCTTAAGAAAAAGTAAACAGCTGTTCAATATTCAACACATCTACATCAAACTATTTATCGTTATATACCCAACTGTTATCTCCCTTAAGGAGTGACAGACGAGCCTAAGCATTTACATAAAGTTCGGGGAAAATTTAAACTCCCTTCCCCTCACCACCTTTTCTCATATTATGAAGAAACAATACATACGAGGAGCTCCCCAGCCCTCTCACCCCTTCCTTTTAGTTGCTTCTTACAACACGCAGGGAATACGGTCGCAGTATTCTTCCAACCTGTCTGTTGATTTCCAAACCAGTCGGGTCCTATCACAGGGATTCAATATCTAATCAAAACTAAAACCATGACTAAAAACTTACAAGAACTTAGATTTGATTTTCTCTCAACTTACAAAACTAATTAAAATATTTCTTGACATAGTCATCAGACATTTCCTCTTCTGTATTCTCTCCTACAAAAAGAAGGGGCACAAAGGGGGAGGAAAGAGTAAAGTCACCTTGAAGCTTAAATGCCTTGTCTTGGTTACCTCCTTTCAAATAATATATAGATAGATATGGATAGATAGAAATATGTGATTAATAACATACTGAGCATTAGGGAAATTGGATTAAAAAGGGGACTCTATAGGATAATTAAAAGGGGAGAAGTACAGGTAGTAGGGCAGTATAATGACCTAGCTAGGAAAGTTAAAAAGGATATTAGGACCGCAAAGAGGAATTATGAGGTTAGGATAGCTAGAGATGCCCAGAAGGATCCAAAGGGATTCTATCAGCTGTACAAGGCTAAAACAAAGGAAAGAATAGGACCTCTTAAAGGAATGGATGGCAGCTTGATAGAAAATGGTGAGGAAATTAGTAAGGAATTAAATAAATACTTCTTGTCTGTATTTTCTCAGGAAGAGTGGGGTAGGGAACTGGAGCCAGTACAGATCTTTAGGGGACAAGAGGTTGATAAATTAAGCGAAATAGTCATAAGTAGGGAAGTAGTTAGCAACGAAATAGATACTTAAAAAGACTAAATCTCCAGGGCCGGACGACATTTTTCCAAGGATTCTTAGGGAATGTAGAGAAGACCTCGTTGAACCCCTTGCAATGATTTTTAGAAAATCCCTAGACACAGGAGTAGTTCCTAGGCTATGGAGGCAGGCAAATGTAGTTCCTATATTCAAGAAAGGAGATAAGGCAGAAAGTAGTAACTACCGCCCAATCAGTTTAACATCAGTGGTAGGCAAGATGTTAGAAGCTATCATAGCAAGGGCAATTAGAAAACATTTAGATGAACACAAGCTAATTAGACATAGTCAACATGGTTTTAGCAAGGGGAAGTCCTGCCTGACAAATTTATTATCCTTCTATAGGAAAGTATTTGAAACCATAGATAAGGGGGACGAGTATGATATAGTTTATTTAGACCAGTAAAGCCTTTGACAGAGTACCCAATAGGAGACTGTTAAGTAAAGTCAAGGCTCATGGCATAGGTGGGAAGGTACTAGAGTGGATTAGGGGATGGCTTACTAGTAGGGAACAGAGGGTACAGATTAATGGGAAGAAATCAGAATGGGGTAATGTCACTAGTGGGGTACCACAGGGATCAGTACTAGGACCATTGTTATTCATAATCTATATAAATGACTTAGACAGGAATAAACAGTGATATCAGTAAATTTGCCGATAACACAAAGATAGGAAGACCGGTAAAGAATTTAGATGATGCTAGGATGCTACAGGATGATTTAAATAGGCTGTACGAGTGGTCAGAAAAATGGCAGATGCAGTTTAATGTTAACAAGTGTACCATTATGAGCGTAGGTAAGGGTAATAGGCCTGTAGACTACACATTAAATGACAATACCTTAGGAAAGTCATATAGTGTGAGGGACTTAGGAGTTCAAATAAGCAGTAACTTGCACCCCAGGGAACAGTGTATTATGGCTAGAAATAGGGCCAACAAGATACTGGGATTTATTAGTAGGTGTGTGACAAATAGGAGTTCTGAGGTCATTCTGAGGTTGTATTTAGTGCTAGTAAGACCCCACCTAGATTATGCAGCTCAGTTTTGGTCCCCTTATTATAGGAAGGATATAGGCTCCTTGGAGGCAGTCCAGAGAAGAATGACCAAGATGATTCAGGGCTGAGAAATTTACCCTACAAAGATAGGTTAAAACGTCTTAATCTCCACTCCCTAGAGAGAAGGAGGGCAAGAGGGGATATGATTGAGGTTTTCAAATGGGTAAAAGGAATTAATAAGGGAAACATTGATCAGGTTTTAGAATTTAGTAGTCAGGATAGGACACGTGGAAATGGGTACAAGCTAGAAAAACTTAGATTCAGGACAGACATAGATAGATATTGGTTCACTAACAGAGTCGTGAACGATTGGAATAGGCTGGGTAGACACGTAGTAAGTGCTGAGTCAATAGGTAGATTTAAAAGACGATTGGATCAAAGTATGGATAGGCTAAAGTATGGGATGGCTAAATATTGGATTATTCCAAGGGTGGGGGACAAGGAACTGCCTCATGTAGGTCATTAACTAGCCTCGTGCAGTCTCCTCATTTCTTATGTTCTTATGTCCATCCATGTAATATCCTATGCATAACTTTGACCACAAGTTCACCATAATATACATTACATGCTCCAGTGCTGAAGAAAGTTGCTTCTCTGAGTAATACTGAACCACCAGCTAATCCTTCCTCCCTTCCTACTGCCACTGTTGTTTCACTGCTGCTCTCAAGGAGATGAAGGCAAGTCACACCTATAAATAAGGCGTTTTTAGTCCACAAAAATATTTTCCCTCATATTGATCTTTGACTGATTTATATTTGCTATATACAATCTGATTAACAGAAACTTACTGCTTGTTTCTTATTAGAAATTTTTATATTCTTCTCTCCTGATCTCTTTCTTCATTTGTTCTTGAAAATGATGCAAAAATAAATAAAGTACTAACTACATCAGCACACTATATATGCTGTACTCATCAAATCACAAGGCACCTAAGAGAAAATGCTTTTGACATTCACACTATATACAGAGTAAAACTCTTTAATCCGGCACCCTTGGGACCAGGTCACTGCTGGACCACAGAAAATGCCAGATAACAGAAATCACCCCTAAAAAAAAACCCTATGTAAACATAGTATTGTCATAATAATAATAAGCCATACAGCCATAATCTGGCTAATGTTATGTGGGCCAAGGACAATAATGGTGCTGGTGGGATTGGTGGGAGTGGGGTAACCTCAGAACCGCAGGCAAGACTATCAAAGAAGAAAGGAGAGGTGGTAAAGAGACGAAAGTATTGCAAAGATCAAACTTTGTAAAAGTACACCATAGAGGATAAAATCAAGATCATGAAAATGTTGGATGACGGATTGAAGATTTATGAGATTCACTGCCTTGCTGGATTCCTGCAAACAACCAAAAGGACAATAAAAGGTAAAAATGATGATATCAAGAAATTTCTGTTTCTAACCAAGAAACATTTTGCCTCAAATCCCAGCAGTCAGAAAAACGTAGGTGTGCATTGTATATAACCAACCCATGATTAAACACACCTATATCCAACAGACGCAGTAAAATTAAATTGTATCTCTGCACTGACTCTAACAATCCTATATCCATTCTTTAATAAGGAGACCAAAACTGTACTGCATACTGCTGGGGATCGCTGGTATAGCCTTTGTAACGACACCCTTTCACACCTTGCCAAGGCAGGTGCCAGGTCACCACCCCAGAAGACAGGTCACAACCCCTGGATAACATCCGGTACCCATTCACTCCTGGGTGGACAGGGTCATGAGTGTAGGGAGACCACCCAACTTTTTCCACTCTATCTGGGGACTGAGGCTGAATAGAGAGGGTTGGGGTGTTGTAATATGTCTGTTTGTAGATCACACTGTGTTGCTTGCAAAGAGTGAAAGGGAGAGCGGTGGATGAAATCTATATATAGTGTGTGTATTTACCTAGTCATATTTACCTAGTTTTATATACAGGGCCTGAGCTATACTTGTGTGGTCCTGTCTCCGTATCTATGTATCCAGTTTTTCCATCAATTGTTGTACATTCTTTGCCATTATCACTTCTTCTTCCAGTCCATTCCAAGTAGCTATACTTCTCTGGGGACAACTGTATGTCACTCAAGCAAATTCCTTTTTGCTATTTTTTCTTGTGTCCCCTCAATTTCCAGCCTTTCCTTTTCTTCTCATTATTAGATCTTTTCAATCTGTTTCTTCCCGGTAGTTCATTAATTTATATATTGTGATTAAGTCTCTTCTCTCTTTGTGTGTTTTGTTGCATTTCTTTTATTCTTTCATCATTTGTTAAATCTTTTAATTCTGGCACCATCTTAGTTGCTATTCTTTGTATTCTTATTAATTTCAACTCATGCTTTTTTTTGTGTGGGTACCACATTACTTCTGCATATTCCAGTTTTGGTCTAATCATTGAAGTTATAATTTTTCTCATCATATCATAAGCCTATCTAGAAATTGAAAAGCCATCCGTATATTTCTTAGCATGAATGTATCAACAAAGATTCCATCTACACTCATACCTCGGTTTTACAGACCTCCCTTTAACCCCTAGGGTTCGGCCGACAGATATTTCTGTCGTGACGTAGATTCCAGCTGATGGATATTTCCGTCATGACGTAGAATCCAGCTGAAGGATATTTCTGTCATAGCTACTTTTTAGCCAAATAGGCCTATCTCTGTCAGCCGGACTCTACGTCCCGACGGAAATATCCGTCAGCCGGACTCTATGTCCCAACGGAAACATCCAACAGCCGGACCCTAGGGGTTAACGGATACCGGAAGCAACGGATAAAATCTGCAGCAGCCGACTCACTTTGTTTACATGAGTATAATCACACGTGTACCTTATTACTTCATGGAATTACTGTATTATAGTGTATTTATAGTGTACGAGTATATTATAGTGTAGGTTAACAGTGTACGAGTACAGTACTCCCTCCAATTTTGCATGCAATTAGTCGACATTGCAGGCCGCAAAATTCAAATTCGCAAAATTGGAATCATTAACCTTATGGTGATTTTAGTCATATTTTTGCCCTTGTTTGTACACACATACATGTAATTATACATCCTACAATAAAGAAAAATACAGAAAAACATAAACATTAAAATTATCCATAAGAAAATTTATTCAAATGACCATTTTACTGTACCTGGGCTTGCAGAGATGGAGATTGGTCTCGGTCGCAAAATCGGAATATCACAAAATTGGAACCCACAAAATTGGAGGAAGCACTGTATATTATAGTGTATATTTACGATGTACAGGTATATTATAGTGTATATTTACAGTGTACTGGTATAGCATAGTGTATATTTACAGTGTACAGGTATATTATAGTGTATATTTACAGTGTACGGGTATAGCATAGTGTATATTTACGGTGTACAGGTATATTATAGTATATATTTACAGTGTACAGGTATTTTACACTCTCAGATTGGATAGTGTGCTTCATTAAATGTATATTATTAAATTATTCCTCTTTCTTTGGTAATGAAATTGTTGATATTAGCCAATACAGACTTAGTGTCGGTAACTACAGACAATCAGCATTATCGGACCGATGTCCCTCACCGTTTTACTGGTGATAAGTTGGTCTGTATTACCACTCCCAAATATTTCTCTTCTTTTTCTATTGATATAACATTTTGCACCTCAGTGGTGCAGTGGTTAGCATTTCTTATTATGAATCCGCTGGCCCGAGTTCGATCTCAGATGAAAGCAGGCAGCACACAGCTTACCCAGCTGTTCATCCTCCCAAACTGGTTGGTAGATAAATGGGTACCTAAGGAAGCCTGGGAAAGGTAAACTATAGAAAGTTGGATGTCACAGAGCCCGCAGCTACGCGCAGCTATAGCGTGTGCCCCCACTTTATCTTACACGTCCAGGAGGGTCTCATTGCACACATACAGTGTGTATTTATTCACCTAGTTGTATTAACCGAGTTGTAGTATACAGGGCCTGAGCTACACTCGTGTGGTCCTGTGTATGTGTGTGTGGCTTATGTCAACTACTCCTTCTTAGGGAAATGTTAGCCAGGTATATTTTTTTTTTTATGGATAAATTGATAGATATATAGATTACAATTATACCTTTATAATTACATTATTGGTACACAAGACACGAAAGGACAGAGCATCTTCTTCTTAGGAGGTTATGTTAGATTACAACTTCATAGCGGCCCAGTGGTGTAATAGTTAGCATGCTTGGCTCGCAACCAAGATGTTCTGGGTTCGAATCTCAGGCGGGAGAAGACAAAATGGGTTTGTCATTTTAACACCTGCTCACCTAGCAGAAAATAGGTATGGAAGTAAGCCGAGGGTTTGTGACCTTGCATTCCCAGCAGGAGCAGAAGGCTGGAAATCCTATCCTTCTGTGTGTGTGTGTAAGTGTGTGTGTGATAGTGTGAGTGATATGCCTGTTATGCACCAACACTGGTGCCCTACCTATTTTTTTTTAATTCTAAATTTAAATTAAATTAAAACTCCTTTACTGGATTTAGAAGGAGGTTGGGCATACCAACTCAGAGTCCCAAGTTTGAGCCCCGGCACGAGCTGGCCACTTTTCTTTGGTAATACTGCCAAGTGGCCTAAGATCACCCACATGCTGCCATAGCACTATCCTTGACAGGACTGCAAAGCTATATGCTTGAGGAGCTTCCGCTGGCAGCGTGAGCCTCTCAATAACCAACAAGACGTCACTCCAGTGCATGATCCTCCAGACAGTTACAAATTACAAAGAGGTTAGGTTAGAATTAATTTAATGGGTATGGGGATTGAAGGCAGCAGTGCACCCTCTACTAGAAGATTCATCACTTTGCAACATGAATGCTGTATGCTTCAGTAATTTCCCTAAACAAAAATTCTAATAAATATATAAATTAATTAATTAATTAAAAAAAACTTTGCCCGATTCCAAAGTTTGCCGAACAAAAATATGCAGTCCAAAACTAGGTCTGGTCATGTAAAAATGTAAGTTGCAATATATCAGGCAATAGTCAGGCATGGATTGTAGGATGAAAACATGAAAGCAAACAGCAAGTCTTGATCAATGGTAAAATTCTGACTGGAAAGATGTGATCACAAGAGTCTCCCCAAGGTGTGTGTGCTGGCCCACTGTTGTTAATTATATTTATAAGTGATCTACCTGAATCCACACACCACAGTGAGATATATTTATAAGTGCATGACACTAAACAATCTAGGAAAATTATGAAAGATAGTGCTAAACTACAGGAGGATCTAGATAATATGTGGAAGTAGTCAGAGAAGCGGCTGTTACATTTTCATCCTAAGAACAATAAAGTTACAAGGATTATTAGATTGAATGTGGAAAAAGTTAAGTGTATCTTGAATGAGGTGTAGCAAAGAAAGATCTGAATGTAACCATATATTGAATTTTTCAAAACATCTGGGAAGAAATTTAGAAGACAAATAGGATTAGTGGATTAATTAGAACATTTATAACATTGGATAACAACATTTAAAGCTTTTTTTGTGGCATTGGTTCAAATATATCTTAAATAAGCGAATCAAGTTTGGTGTCTGTTCAAGGAAATGGATGTGGAGGAATTGGAAGCAGTTCAAAGAAGGACAACAAAACTAGTACTACATTCATAAATGTCTTATACAAAGAACTACAAAAAAAGTTGGACCTCCCTATATTAGTCTATAGTAGACCTGAAGATGATATGACAAACATAAAAGGTAATTAATGGCATACATGATAATCCGAATGCAATTAATTATTTACGATTAAGTCTGATATATATCATGTTTACCATAAAAAATTTTTTATTATTTTACATCTTCACCAGAATGCTCTAGAGAATTCAGGGTTATATTTTTGCATTACTTGATGCATTCCGTCGCAAATTCTTAGTTTATGAGATATTCAATGTTTTCTGTGAGACCTTCTCTTCGAAAAGTAAAGTTTAGTTTGATTTGAACGAGGTTCTGTTATTTGTCAATGTAGGTTAAGGTTTGGTTAATTTAGGTTATGTTAGGTTAGGTTGATTTAGATCTCAAATGTTCTTGATGACCAAAAGTTGGGATATTGGACGAGGTGCAGACGCCACTTTATTTCGTAAACAGACGCCATTATGGCGAAGATGTAAAAATTATACCAATTTTTTTTTACAGAGGCCAAGGTTTAACTGTGAGGAAATTTACCTTCTGCAATAGAATAGTAAATAATTGCAAAAGTTTCCCGAATACAGTAGTAAATGCAGTGAAGTGAAGTGAAGTGACGTGAAGTGATGTTATGTTATGTTATGTTAGATTCGGTTTGTTTAGGTTATTTTGGATAAAAAAAAAAAAATAGTGTGCCATTGGAAAGTGAACCAAGCAACAACAACAACATGATGAAACTCGGACGGGAGCATTTCCCACTATTGGGAGATAAGATTGTTATGGTAATATTATGGTTATTAGTTCATTGCACAACAAATGACATCTTAAATACTCACATGAATTAAAAACAAGTAAAGAAAAAAACAAGGCAAAAGGTTACTAGGCTAATCTTATCTCCATTTTGTTCTCCTTTAGATAATATGGAGATAACATTAGCGTCTTCTCCCGAAGTTAATACTTACATGTCAGATAGAATTATGGTTGCAGAATATCATGCAATATATATCAACTTCCGGAAACTTTTTAAAGCAACAACAACAAAAACAAGGTAAAAGGTTAGTAGGCTAACCTCATCTCCATATTATCCCAAGTAAATAAATAAAATGGAAGGAAAAACATCAAAATATAGGACACGGTAATAAATGAAATATTTACCAAGAAAAATTATGAAAGTCAGGTTAATATTCGGTTCGTTAACCACTCGATATATCTCATTACCTATATAATGCACTGCAAATTCAACCTCAGAAACTTGTTC
>JAPQNM010000047.1:9905159-9912659 GCA_029783475.1 Metacarcinus magister
ACCAATAAAGGAAGGGAAGATGTGAAATAGAAGAGTTGCGTGTTTGGCGCCATCTGGATTTTTGGCGCCACCTTGGGGAGGACGCGCGGAGGCCTCCATGTTCGGCGTGCGGCGGCGAGACCATGAAGAAAGATACTGCATGGCGCGATATGATGGCTCACCCAGGCGGTGGCAACGGACCCAGAGGCCGGAATATGCCCCACGATGGCGAGGAGAAAGGGTAAGAAGCCTTTAACACCTGAATTAAGTCCCGTGGAGGTGGTTATAGTGTGTAAATATTATGGGTGTTGTGTGCCACGCGCTTCTGTTTGTTTGGGTTTACGAGGCCAAGGCATCTTTTAACATGTTACTTCCCTTATCCTTCTATTTACACTATGTTATTATGCCCCTAACTTATATTAACCTTTGCTTCATGCCTGCTGGAGGTTATTGAGTGTGGTTAGGTGTATGTATGGTATAAATAAGGTGTATTTAAGCGTGTATAAGCGTGGCTTGCACCCTCGTGGACCCTTGGCTAGGCGGGATGTCGTGGGTTGGTTAAGTCACATTTTATCCCACCAAGCATGGTTTCCTGCTACCCTCAGCCTTTTGGGGAACTCCTGAGGCGTATTGGTGTTATGAATGATGTGTTTTGGGTGAATATGTGTGTGGTGGGTGTGCTTGGCATTGTTTGGGGGAGAGGGAGAGGCCGGCCTGGCGTGCATGTGGGGTCTCGCGTGGGTCGTGTTGGGTGCTGAGGGACGCCAACATCCGTACCAAAACCCCGTCCATCCGATTTCTCTTTTATGGGTTAATCTTTCCTTAACTATTTATGATGAGTTGGTCTATATCAACAAGTACTTGTGATTAGGGGTTGTTTGAGGACCACGCGGTACAGAGGAAATGGGATCCTGCATGGAACCTTAGCTAATACATGGAGATAATAATTTTCAATTTCAGAGTTTTCCTTAACCAAAACCTTACAACGCTTTTATTTCCATTATATATAGGTAGGAAGGGAGGTAATGGGTGGGAATATTATGATTTAAGTGAGACTAATGGATAGTGATGTAGGAAGGCAAAGACCTTGAGGGGGCTGGAGAACTATTTCTTTATTCACAATGCCCTTTTGTAACAAATGGAAGCATATTGTGAACATTTTGGTGAGAAAAACAAAAACGGATGTAGATAATTAAATTAATTTCACCCATATTTGTATATTTTCACTAAGTGGAAATGTAATTTTCTGATTTTTATTTATGGATATGAGCTGTTATTTCACAAGCATATAATAACTTGGATAATATGGAGATACAGTAGCGTCTTCTCCCGAGGTTAATACTTACGTGTCAGATATCTGGTTACAGCCCCGCAGGGTTAGGTTAGGTAGGGGTTAGGGTTAGGTTAGGTTGGAGTTAGGGTTAGGTTATTTTAGTTTAGAGCCTCAAAATTAATAGGTTTAACCTTATCCATTATTTCCTACAGGCTAACCTTATCTCCATTTTACCCTAACTATTTCCTTGGCTTTGATATCAGTACTTCTCATGATACTTTTGGTTGAAGTTGATTCTGTGCCTCACCTAAGAAATAAAAGACCACAATATATTACTAAAGCAATCTTTTTTTTATAGTAAATTATAGAAAAAACGTAGCTAATAACATGTAACTAGGGAAAGTAGTAAAAACAAGCTGCAGAATAATTTATTACTGAATTTGGTAACCTATTTGTTGTCACCTGAATAGATAGTTTTTGGAATTAGTAAGGATGACTTGGTGCATTTCATATATTTTACTTTTAATTTGACATCTATTTTCTTGGGAAATGAATAATTTCTTGAATATAACTCCAACACCACTGCATGTTTTAAGTTGGTGTTGAGGACCAATATACTCCTTACCTTCTAGCTCCAGTCTCATCCACTATCATTATGAAACCTAACTCAACCCAGTCCAGTAATTATTATTTATCTTTTAAATTTTATTGCCTTCCTTATTTTGGAAATAGACATTTTAATGCTCTTGGGAATTTTTTTTATTAAGATGATACCCTTAATTTCATGCAACTCTGAATGTTTTGAAAAAAATATTCAACATTACTTGAAACTAATTATTTTTCTATTAAAAAAAGAATATTAGTAAATACAAAAAAACAACAACTGATGTCTGATTCCAAATTAAGAAATTAACCTAACCTAACCTAACTTCTATACATTTTAGTAGCTACACAAGAACTGGATGTGACTTATGCTAAGTTACACTTAGTGTGAATGCTTATATAATGACTTGCCTATAAATATCAAGTGGTGCACCCGTCCCAGCCCCACCATGTTAGTTTAATGCTTGCTTCAGACTTTCCAACAACATTAATTTTTTTTTTTTACAATTTAACTCAATTTAACTTAACCTAACTTAACCAAATTCAACCAAATTCAACCTAATGGTGATAGCTTTGACACTTTAGTCAGTTATTGAACATAATTGATATCTGGGGAATGAGTGAGTTCTGACAGAAAAGCAATACAGCAGTGCTATCATTGATGTGCAGAAGGCACCGCCCAGTGAGATGGATGAAACACTGGGATAATATTGATTTGCTATGCACGTTGTTTTGCATCCTGCGTAATCTTACAAACAAAAGCAAGTTTTTTTTCAGTTTCCATTAGTACTTGGGATCACAGGTGCAGCTCTTAACTACCCGTGGAAGTACTTAGTGCTTCCACAACTTCTGTGAAATTCTTCACTATGTATTACCGTTGTAAAAACAGCTGTTAGCTCAGATGGTTGAAATGCTGGTGAAGACATTTAACAATAATTGAATTTTGTAAGTTAGCAAACCAGATATTGAGGGGCTACTTATATGAATCTTAACCACCAGTTCAACTTATAGATGGAGAAGCTCCTATCATTTGAATGAATGTGAATAATTAAGTATTTTTGAGCTGAATATAACAAGTGTCCAGTAATGTTTCTGGTCGCCTAAACACACTTGGTTTACTCGTCAGGTTGGCCATCCCAAATCATGAATTGAATTGAATGGTCATGGTGGAGTAAGCAGCTTAGTTGTAAAAGAGGTACCCAGATATACTGGCAAACCAGTTCACAATTTGACCGAGTTGTGTGCCATAACCAGGTTCTTAAAATGTATATCATATTTGGACTTTTCATATGTTTTTGGAGGAGGACCAGTCCTTGATAAGAGTTAAAGCTACACTGAAGATATCAGCAGTTCTGAGAGTTACAATATCTGGGTGTAGGTTATGGCAACTGCACTGATACAGACGCATGGTTTTGGGGAGTCTTGAAATCTTTTGAACATTAGCTAATCACAAGATGACATCCAAAACCAGCTAATCGTGTTCCAGCATCTCCGAGGTGGAGGTTTGAATTTGCTGCTAGGACGGTAGGTTTCCCTATATCTACCCTCAATCCCTAGTAGGGTATCAAGTAATTTTCTGGGGTAGAAAAAGCCTCCATAGACTTTCATTGTGCACACGGTGTACTGCAATAGAGTGGTTCCCTTACTGTAAAATACACTATCAGGAAAGTAGGATGCAGATGAGGACGAAAAATTATCTGAAAACACAGAGTAAGGTTACGTGTGTTTGGTTTAGTTACATTTACTATGGGTAGAATTAGTTGGGTTATGTTAGATTGAGTTTTTTTTTTTATTAATTAATTTTATTTAACATTTTCAAGTTATTTTTCAAATCATGTGCAAAAAGTTAAGTTGCATTGATCACCTGGTGGTGATGAAAACATTAAGATACCGAGAATTACAAGATCATGAGGTAGTATTGACTTCCTTGGAAGGAATATTGTGCCTTTGAAGGAGTCCGTGGCAAGATATTAGTCACATGGGTGTCTTGTGCCATTCTGACTGGCAACTTTATAGGAATTACGTTTTATAGAAGTGAAAGCTTGGTGTTATATAGGCTTAGTGCCACAGACTGTGCCAATACTATGAATGCAGTCAGTTCAGTTAAATATGTTGTTTGGAAGTGAAATTAGGTAGCCTCTTCAGAGTGAAAGACTAATTACTAAAATCATTGATAGGAATTTTAAGTTTCACAAAGTAAGGCTCAAGCATGATTGGTATAAATTTTCAACACTGGTGGAAAGCATCATTGATGAATGTAGTTGACAAGCCAACCTCGTATACAATACTTGCTTTGAAACTATGTAGTGTTGTGTAATCACAAGTGTCCACCAGTAAACCTTACTCATCACATCTAACGCATCATTTGACTGTAACTAAGGATTGAATTGCCATTAAAAATATACAAAATACTTCTATGCACACATTTGATGCCGTGGTGCTGCCCCACACCCTATTAAACACCTGATTGGTACAACTCTTTAAGTGTCCAGAAGCTACATGGATCAATGTTTGCCACCTGAGTAGGATATTTCCAATAATTTTAGGTGCAGAGTCCTCCCCAATTTTGCTTTCAATTATGCGCAAAATTGGTACTTTGTTGTTTTAACCATTGTCAGTATGAAGGATATTACTTTCTGGGCATTTGTCCTTAGTGACTCCAATCCCACAAGCTTTATGTGGGAATCAAGTGGGTGTGAAGTTAACCATCAAGCTTGTTTGCAATATAGTGCTCTAATAGTGTGTAAATAGTCTTATGCGCAGCTACATATCAAGTGTTCTAAAAGTTTCTTTGTATCCCTTTACAGGAAAATGTTTGTTGGTGGTCTGTCATGGGAGACCACTCAGGAGTCACTGCAGCGGTACTTTGGCCAGTACGGGGAAGTGATAGACTGTGTGGTGATGAAGAACAGTGAGACAGGCCGGTCAAGGGGCTTTGGCTTTGTCACATTTGCTGACCCCAACAAAGTGGATGCAGTGCTGAAGAGTGGACCCCATGAATTGGATGGACGCACGGTAAGAGTTGGAAAGGGATGATGGGGGTAGGGAATAGTCTATTGCCTCAAGGGAAACATGATACTAAGACTAACCTGATTATAAGTATAAGGGAAGGTGTAAAACATTGTTAATGAGAAGCTATATATAGGAGAACATTCACCTTCCCATGCCACTGTTCACATCCATGGCAAAGAAAATGTTTGAACATTATTACTTGAAATTTATATGAATGCCATGGAATATTTAATTTAAAGAGAATTATGTGCAGAGTAAACCTAAGAATGCATTGACTCTGTTTTGTTTTCCAGATTGACCCCAAGGCATGCAACCCACGCATTGACTCTGTTTTCCAGATTGACCCCAAGGCATGCAACCCACGCAGCATGCAGAAGCAGAAGAGAAATGGGAATTGGCCTAAGGTGTTCCTCGGTGGCCTGCCATCCAATCTCACTGAGACAGACCTTCGTAACTTCTTTTCACGCTTTGGGGGTGTGATGGAGGTGGTCATCATGTTTGATCAAGAGAAGAAGAAATCCAGAGGTAGGCTGAAAACCTTTGTTCATGTTCAGATTTTGCTTCCCATATGTTTTGTTTTTTCTGAATTGTACATACTGTGAAGTCTAATTATAATATCCATTGTTGGAATACTGGTCTTGAGAGCATTGGCTAAAACCCTCTCCAAAGACATGTTTTGCATGCTAGTGCTAACGTGGTCTGCTGCAGGACCCCCTCCAGGCCCCCTCTCCCCCACGTAACCCCCTGGAAATAGACAGTCTGCTCCCTCCAAAACTCTTCTTTTGGCAGTTTATTCATTGAGAATTCAGTAACCGGAAAATAATGATCATTCAGTTTAATTCTCTTGGGTTTTAGCTCTGCTTGACAAAGTTAATTTTGTAATGCTCAGTCATATATGCCTTCATATGATACAAGAAATATATTGCTTTTAAATGGTACTTTCCATCAAGATCAGTAAATACTTCATTCATTAATTTGCTGAGGGCATTGATTCATGTAAGTTAAAGGGAAAAAAATCCTTATATAATTTATGGTGTATTGTTTTTCTTATGCAGCAGTTTGATTGGGTTCATTAATTATCTGCCATCTAACTGAATAATTAGGCTTTTAATTTTTAATAAACCACTGTTAATATATAACTAGATTTTTTGTATAAATTGCTGAGTACCAATAATATAGTGTAATGATTGCTGCATGATAAATATTTTTGTATTATGTTAAGAAAATTATTAATAAGACTATTTAAGGCATTTACTATTCCTTAAGTATTGATGTGGCTCATAAGTATTCATTAAGTATATGTCATAGAAATGGCTCAATTTTATTGTTTCATGTATGTGAAAAACAATATACATATGCATATAATTACTTTAGTGTGGCAGCAAATTTGTGTGATGGAACAGGGCCCATTATGAGTACTGAGTCAGTTTCCCTTGAATTAATGCCTGGTTGGAGTTTTCTCTAAAGCAGCGGCCTCACACCTGCCAACCACAAATGTGTTCCACACCAGTACTAGTTTTCCTTGACGAAAGCAGCCTAGACCTTGGTACAGTCAGGGTGTTCCCCAAAGCTTGGGTAGCTGCTGTTGGTGATGACCATTCCACAATGGTAATTTATGGAAGTGAAACAGCAGTTTAACCCTTCAGAGCTTTGAGGGAACATTGTGTGATGAATTAAGACTGGAGTCTTAGGAGATCAAGTATTTATGTCTGTCAACCATGGACCATCTGTTGTGTACTTGTTCCTACTCCTAAGACATCACACTTCAAGTGCATTTATCCTCCCCACCTAAGTTGATTAATTGATATCTTCATAATTTTTTTCCTATGTATTGTACAAGTATTCTGTATTGATGAGTTGCATTCCTTGTTTCATGTGTTACAATTAGTCACCTTGCCTTGTATCAAAGTTTCAGTGTGATGACTTGGTTGAAATAGGTGTCTTGCACCCACCTAGTAGGTAGTTCACAATAGGTAGGTCCAATCTTTCCTCACTAAGCTAAGCTGTTTTTCTGTTTGATTGTCACAACACTAGGCTTTGGGTTTTTGTCCTTCGAAACGGAAGAGGCAGTGGATAGAGCGGTGGCAGAGCACTTTGTCAACATAAATGGAAAGCAGGTATTAGTCTTAAGTATTTTTAGTTGTTACTACATTATACACTACCTTTCTGAATGACTTCAGCTTAAATTCTGTACAAATTAAGAGTAATTGACTTCAAAGGTTCAAATAAACATTCAGAAAGGTGGATCTGATTCCCAGGTAATGGGAAAACTTCTGGAATAAATTTTTGAGTCATACTTTATAATTCTCAGTTTTGCAATATCCAGTCAGTATGTTTAGATTTTGTAAACATGGAAAGCTTTTCCAGAAGTAAATCTTACCAAAAATTTGTATGCATGCTTCAGTATACTTAATGTTAAAGCTTTGCACTCTGGTACATTTCGTGTCATTGTAATATTAGATGTAATAAGACTATCTTCATTTAGTTACCAGGTGCAATGTAGTAGTCATAAGAACAATTACGGTAAGTCTTCGTAAATATAAATGTAATTTTTAAAAGATAAATTATGAGGATGAATTGTATGCACAATATTGCCTAAATTTTTGATTTGCTTTGTAAATGTACAATTCATT
>JAPQNM010000047.1:9922659-9972659 GCA_029783475.1 Metacarcinus magister
AGGGCTGACTTTTCGAATAATGGACATTTACGTATCTTATACCTTCGGGTAGTGGACAGTTTACTGTAAGGTTTGCTCAGAGAGAGAGAGTGTGTCCGTCCATAAGTGCTGGAAATCATTGACAATCTGCTTCACAGATGAGGTGCCATTTTATAGCTTTAATTTCACTAATGTGCTGTGATTTGTGTGTCCAGTCTGATGTTATTTGCCACAGGGCAAATAAACCCTGGATGAAACTACAACATTCATCACATTCACGAAAAGAAATTCGCTGTTGCTCTAGGACGTCAGTATGTGTATTATAATTCGTTGTAGTATTTTATCAAGACAATATAACCAAAAAAGTTGTTCCTTTTCACCCGATAGTGTGCATCACACCATGACATTATCTGAATGTTTGTTTGAGTGTCTTGATGGTGAATCTTGGATCAGAATGGTTGTTACTCTATGACCTTATGATCATTCTCAGCTCATTCTGACATACCTGAAACTACTTTCAATACTGATGGTGACTACACCATTGTTTTGTTGTCTAGTTCGTGTATTTCTTGGCAAAACCCAACTGCTTATGTGTCATGGCCTTAGTGAGGTTTGACTTACGAGTTGGCAAGCAGGTGGCCAAGTTAAGCTCCTTGTGATGGTGCTGAATAGTGAATAGTGAATGATTATTGATGTTATAAATCTGGGCATGTGTGCACAAAATATTTTTTGTATTTTGTTCAATGTAACTGTACAGAAAAGTATTTTACGTTTAGTTAGGTTCCTCTAATGATGTTTGTAAGATAGAATCTCGCATAGTGAAATCAATAACTTGTGGGGATATGTTCCTACAACCCAACTTATTATTAATATCAACATTAAACATGCATAAATGACATAAAATGTAATATATCGTTATTATGTAGATTATTCCATAGTGAAAGTGGTCTAGTCACTAGGGGTGTGGAGGGTGTTGAGGCTGTGGTCTCATCCTCTCCTCTCCACGTTGCCTTGTCATGTCAGTCATGTGCAGGTGCAGGTTCGGCAGTACTCACAGTTTGCTGCCCGTCAGGCATAGTGACCCTCTGCACGTGTGCAGGTTCAGCTTGAAAGGGTCAGTTGCCTGCGGTTGTGCAGGCAGATGCAGGTACTGGTAAAAGGCTGAAGTAGTAGCAGCGGCAGCCTTGGGGCCTTACCTGTACCCACGTCTGCCCACAGGCGGTGGCCCCGTCCATGCTTGACCTGCACTGCAGCTGGCGGGGGTCTGTGGGCGGTGCTTTCGGAAGGGATGGGGGTTGCTCCTGGTCATTGCCGCTACCCTTGTCCGCCCCTGATGTTGGCGGAAAAATTAAAGGGGGAAGAAAGGAAATTCCTAACTCTTGCAGTAAAACTTGTGACGGAGTAATGATGTAGTCACTGACACCAGTGTCTATAACATTACTCTGCTACATGTTTTACTTCAAGAGTTAGGCTTTTCCTTTTTTTAGGTTTCCGCCAGCATCAGCATCATTTGGGGGCTATATTAGCATAGTCATAAGTATTATGGCTGAATAAACCCTTTGAAGCACTTCATAAAATCACAATAACAGCAGAGGCTGTGAGTTTAGTGAGTTCACGGGATGGGAGACACTTTACGATGGATTATGTTGGCCGTTGTGGCCCTTGTGGCACTGTTAAACATCCTATCTGTCTAAATAGAAGAAGGCACGTACCATAAGAGGTGTCACATTACTGTTTCCATGTTTCTTCACTGATACAGTTATCTAGTGAAGGTTAACAAATTAAAATGAGTTATTTAGTGAAGGTTAACAAATTATAATTGTAGTTAGCTAGTGAAGGTTAACAAAATAGAATTGTAGTCGCCGTTGGTGCTTGGGTATAAGTGGCATTGATTGGATATATAAGTTTAATGGTGTGATGGCAAGGGTTGGAGGCTTGACACCAGTGCTGAAGAGTGGTGTGTGCTGTGTTGCTGTAACTTAACAACGGAGTGGCTATGGTGTGTTCGAGTGTGCTATGGTTGGGGCTTGGTGCTGCTTGTGCTGTAACCAACACGGTGGAAGTGGATCCTTGCATCTTTTTTTCTTCTGTATTTTCGGGTTTGCTTTCAACTTGATTCACAGAAGAATTTTGTGTGAGGCTAAGCAGCTATAAGAGTTTTTAAGAAGCATTCCAATCTTCTGCAACCTTCACCCTGCTGCTTGTTCATATAAAGTAAAGTACCCTCAACTTGCTGTACTTGCAAAAATCACCAACAATTCACTTATTTATTTGTTTGTTTATTTATTATTGATTGATATAATTATTCATTTTACCTTAGTCTTACAGATTAATTAGTAATTTGCATTGCCTAGTTTTTACTTTTCTTTACCTTATGGGAGTGGGTTCAGAGGGAGGTACAAGTACAGGTACAAGGGGCAGGAAGGGCAGTGAGATAACCAGCTTGTTAAGCCACTGCCACTGTCACTTGAGGTTCCCCTTCCCCTGCTGGTACTGATGTGTGTTTTGGTGTCATTTTCATTGAATTGAGTTGCCAACTGCAGTTCAAGTCTTTACCAATTGTATAATTTTTTATCTAATTTGGGTAAGACAAGCTGTTGAAAATGTTGTGTTTTGGTTGTGTACTGGAAGGGTCGGTGCAGAAAATATGGTAGGAAACAATTTATCATTAAATGGTGTTCCTGTCACTCGGGTCCAAGAATATTGCATCCATACATATTCATGAGGTTTTGCCATTTGTTTTGTAATTATTACTTATTATTTTCAATGAAATCAAAGATTTTATTTTATCATCAGTAACAACATGGTGACTAATTGTGTGCAATTTATTGTTTCCCATCTTGAAAGCAACAAATAACAAATTGCTTCGTTCTGCATGACAACTTGACCTCTTAGTGATGTGATGGGTAGTTTGAGGTAACACATCGGGCTGGAATACGAAGGTTTACAAATGGAATTGCAATCGTAGGTTTCCAATATTGCGAGGCAGTCAATAGTAATATGGATGAGCACTGAAATGTGGTTTATCTTGATAGTTGGTGTGTGAGGTGTACTCTACTTTAATGTGAACCGTAGTTTGAGTAGGAATAAAGGTAAAGAAAGTGTTAGTGAAAAGTGCAGAAGGACCCCTTAACTATCATTCTTGGCTGCCTTGGATCATAAATTGCATTTTATTTCCTGTTCCTTGCCTCTAGTACATAATTTAACTCCTTTCAAAAAATATGTATTTGTTAGTTCATTGAGTCTTCCTTAAACAAATATGAGTTCATCCTTGATTGGAGATAGTATATACTGTAGCTGTAAGATAAGACCTGCTTAGTGGGCCCTGTTTGCACTGAGTCTTCACTTCTTGGTCTGTATAGCAATGTACACTACTAGGTTGAGGGTAGTTGTACTATAGAAGGGACTAGTTGATACATGGTAGTAACCCTTTTTGGTTGGTGATTGGTTATTAACACAATCCATCAATATACCTGATTTACTACTGCTTCTGCTGCTGCTTCTACTTCTACTACTTTTACTTCTACTACTTCTACTGCTTTTGCTTCTACTTCTGCTACTACTTTTACTACTTCTAATTCTACTACTACTACTATTATTACTACATGTATTTTCTTAAACTGTCTTAAGAGTGCTCTCAATTATAATAACAATATGAATTAATTTTGCTTGTATTTTGTGTAATGATTATAGTACTTGGTGGTGCATGGCAAACTAGCAAAATTTTGGGTTGGCGGAAGATGTTATCTTAGAATTTTGGCTTGTCCCCTTTTGATAAGATGGGTGGGAATAAGGTGTTAGAAGGGTCTTCCTCTAACCCATTCAGATAGATGATTATTACATTTATTCAGTATTAAGCATTTGAAAGCCCATTCTGCTGTTAGGATTAGATATAAGTGCTTCTTTTGAAGCCTCAATCACATAAGTACTTTGTGTTTATGTCAGTCTTGTTTATTAATATCAGATAGTCTGTTGGGTTGAGCATAGCTAGTTTTATCTGTACTTCTGTTCTTTAATTATTAAATCTTAACTACTCAAAAACAGAAATAAAGGAGATAGAGAAGCAACTTTTGCTCCTGTAATGTCATACCCTTCTCATTATGTAACTTTAAGTATTGGGCTTTTCAGGGGATCCCTATGGTCGTAATGCACCTCTTAGTGCACTAATGACTGGGGCACCCGGCGCTCCTTCTCCAAACCTTGCAGCTGCAGCAGGTCCTCAGCCTGGTGGGAAAGCCTCTGCCGACTATAGCTCCTGGGGTCAGTTTAACTACAACCAGATGAGTGGAGAGAACTCTGCAGCAGCTGCAGCTGCGGCGTTCAACCACGGCCGTGGGTACAACGATGGAGGGGCCCCGGGTCAAGCACCGGCCCACCAGGGTGAGTAAGTATACGCGCTCTTTTGTTCTGTGAACAGGACCGCCTCTACTCTCACTGACCAACCTAAACTGATCAAGTAATATTTTAGTCATACCTTTCTATCCTTTGCTTAGTTACATATTATGATAACCAAAATATTTAGTTGATTGTGTTCAAATGAGAGTTCAGCCTCCCATGTCACGTTTAATTATAGTAGTAGGGACCTAAGCTTTTGAAGACTGACCATCTACAGAAGCTTAGGCTACAGGAATAACAGCTAATGCCTTCAACCATTTCCACAAACTAAGGTGATAATGGGCAGGTGAGATGGAATTAGGTAGTCAGGCTGAGGAAGGTATCTTGACAAGTATGATTGGACAAATGGATTCCTGCATACCCTCACCTTCCTGGTCTTTCATGACACATGCATAATGAATTTTAAAACATTTATTTTGTCTATATTCTGCACTAGTTATTTTTCTTGTGTAAAGTGTATCAATGTACTCATATGTGCATATTTCCCTTGGAAGTACTAGGGTACCCGGTGGCTTTGTGGTACAGTGATTGGCTTGTGACCTAAAGGTTGCAAGTCTGGTTCACGGGAGCTTCTTGGTGAAAGGGGTAGTGGTCTTTTGTTAACCTTACCAGAACTATATGGTCTATAGTTATCAAATTCAGAATGTTTATTAAATCACTTTTAATCCTTGGAAGGACTAGTAAGTTGCACAAGCTTTTTTGTTTGCTAGTTATTGGACAGAATAGGAAAGTTTAGGTGATAATTGTTATTATTACCAAAGTAAGGAAATATAAAGTTTCCTTTGGATTTTGGTTAATACCAGTTTAATTATGTGATTCTAATTTTCAGTTTTATCAATGATATGAATAGTTTTGTGTTGTTTTAGTACATATGTATATACCTGTATATGAGGCTAGGTGCTAACTTGTATTGTTGTGTTCTAGGGGCAGCTCAGTATGGTAGTGAGGGTTACTTCATGCATGAGGGTCGGGATCCACATGCCAATGGGCGGCCTTCACCCAGTGATGCTGAGCAAAAGACATATATCTCATCACTATAGTCATGGATTCTGACTGTTCATTGTGTAGATGATTTGAGCCCATGTTGGAAGAGTGCCATGCATCAGAAGGAATGAACCACAAGAGTTGTTTTAGGAGCATTGTATGTCTGGTAAGAACTACAACTTGTCAGGTGTTTGTGTGGGGAAAGTCTTCATCTCGCTGTCATCAGCAGTGGGAGCATGGGGTTGAGGGTGTTTTGTGTGCGGGATGTAGCTGTTTCTATTGTGGTTGTACCTTATGAAAATAGCCTCTGTTTAAACAAATGATCTATTGCTCAGATTTTCTGATAGTGTAACTTGTCAGGAGAGTATCGAGCTTCTTCAGAATGTTAATGTTAGAGTGTTGAATCTTTTGAAAATTAATTATTTTTTCAGTGCTTAATGATATCTTAGCCTCCTAAGAAAATATCAATGCTGACTGCTCTGAGAGTATTTTTTAGGTAATTGGCACCCTTCCACTATGGGCACAGTGTAATGAAGCAGGTATGTAGTAGAAACAGTATGCCTCCTTCGCGACAACAAACAGTACACAAATGTTATCAAAGAGAAAAAAAAAAGAAAATAGAAAAAAGAACATCCCAGTATTGCCTACTATTGAATATCGAGCAATGTACCATCGTCACCACAACTCCACCACTACTTTTCAAAGCCCACCACAGCAAACCTCTATCCACCTGGTCTAAGGTTAGAAGTAAGACAACACACAGACCAAAGATTAGCTCGTATCAAGAACTGCCCTGTACAGGACCACTTTTTCTGCTTTTTCTCTTCATTTTCAATTGTAATTTTATACACCTTTTTTTTTGGCACTTGCTCTCTTTCTAGCTATTTTGATTTTGACAAGTGGACGAGCAATATTGACCATATTTTACATGTATGTCACTTTAATTTTTTAAGGTAGTTTTTCTAGGTAAAAGAAAATTGTGATTCTCACTAGTGTTAAAGACATAGTCCATAATTTTATTGTTGTTACTATTGTAAATTTTCTTTAATATCTGAGTAAGATTAAGGTATAATGATAAAGTAAATGTTTTAATACCTCGTCGCAACAGAAATACAGTATGTAGACACTTCTTATGCTGCTTAGAAATACTTGATGAAACTTCAGTGGTTGGATCACTTATTTTGGTGTGCAGGAAAAGTGGTGATTATTACATCATTTGTTTTTCTGAAGGTCGTGCTGCTCTGGGTCCTGTACTGTATGGGCTTGATGTGAATTACCCGGTTGTAAACAAGCAAGTATTTGGCGCAGTGGTTTTTTAAACTGTACAATTTTAGGTACAATAATTGTTAAGAAGATTGGTTAATGTGCTCATTTCTTCTGTTGAGGCCGTTGTATTTGATACTGAAATATAAGCTTAGTCTACCGATGCCTTTTGTACAGCATTTAGGTTTTAAGTTTTAGCCTATATTTTGTACATAACAAAGACTTTTTTAACAATGAAATACTGGAGGTTTAAGTGTAGGTATCTTGTGTAAATGATTGAGTGTGTCGCCACTTGGCAACTGATGTGTACTGTTTCTGTTCAATTTTTTTTGGATTCTGTTTAATTTAAAAAAAAACCTGACTCCCCTGCAATGGTTGTTTATGAGGAACTGCCTCCCCACACCTGTCTTCAGTAGTTCTGGCCAGGTGGTAACAGCCAAGCCTAGCCATCTTCCTCCAGATACTTGATATTTTTGTTTAAGGTAACAAAGAACATTGTATACTGTAGTTCAGTGGCTGTTTTATACCAGGCATGGCTGGGTTTGGCTGAGACCGCCTCTGATGGCTTCAAATGGCTTAGTGGATGAAAACATGTTAGGATTTAATGCGGCTGCCTTTAAATGTAATAGGACTGGTACAAAACTTTAATGTAGAGCAGCTGCAAAAGTATGGTAAATGTTATGATGTAAAAAGGTGGCAAAAGTTGCATATTGCAGCTGATAAGCAGACTCGCTGCCTTGTAGAACTGCATCTAGCTTTGCAGTGTTGAGAATGAGATCAGTTTCCTGTCTCCAGTTGATGAGTGGGTTTTAAGAGAAGTCTTTGTGATGCTGCAGGTTATGTCTGGAAGCTGTCACCCTTCCTCAACCTCAACCTTCCTGCAGTGTGTGCTCAGATGATTACACTTGTTTAGGGTGCTTGATGGAGGCTTATGTTTTTGCAGGTGTTCACTACTCTCTTGTGTATAGTTTGTATTGCAAAGTGTGTACAGACTTCGAATTGCACCTGTTGGGGTGGGGAGGATAATAATTGCATATGTATGAAAAATTATTTTTCACCCTCCCCTCCCCTCCTCTACCAATTTTTCTTGGAGGATGAATCAGATGTTTTGGTTAATTACCTTTATTGTTACAATTCTATCATCATTAGGTAGAACGGTCAGATTATGCACATAATCTTGAAAGCATGAGTACCTGCACCCTCTGCAAGTGGTGGATCTGCTTGGCATAGGTGGTGTTCTAGTCACCCCACTCCCAAACCACTCTGCAGTGCTCCTCTTGATTCATTGGATTACTAGATGCCTATGCATGTGGGATAAAGAATAGTCAAATTGTGAAGTTGCATTTTATACGAATTTTGTTTTTAATTTTATCTGCAGTTTTAATAAAAAGTTCCTCAGAGTAGAAGCTTCTATTGGTGATTTTAAAGTAATAAAATAAAATAATATTAGTAAGAGGCAGTACATCGTGGTAGAGTGAGGGAGGGATGTGGGGTGTGTTTATTGCTGCGCCAATGACCTGTAGTTTGATACAATGACATTACGATGGCATTATTGGCCCGTGGAACTATTTCTGTTGCAGCTCTTTGTGAAGTAAGTTACTGTGTGCCTACAAACACACATGAATCATGCTCAAATCATTACATTAAGACTGAGTGAGCCAGGAAATTTAAATGTTTAGATGTAATAATTACAGCGTTGTCGTAATATACAACATCATCAGGGAAAATTTTGAATTAAGTAGATCTTCTATACAGTGATGAACATCTTTTTTATTTGAACTTTGTACATATAGGGTTAAGGCTGCAAAACTAGACGAGTGCCACATTTTAGAACATAAATCTAGAGATAGTTAATTTGTACAATCCTGCTAGTTGTGTACAGCAGCAGATCAACGGCAAAATATAAACAACTGAAATAAGATAGTTTCAGTGCCCCTCAGATACAGTGTGTCAGTAGTGAAGTATCTGACCCTTCATTTCCTAACCGGTGGGAGGCTGCAAGTGTTGGGGATCATGTTGGTTTTGTTATATCTGTTCCTTTGTTCAGTTTATCCACAAGAAATAGTGCCACCCAAGGTCGTGTGGGAAGCTGTACGTATCGTGTTTGTAATTTTATGCATTCAGAATCATTGGAATTAAAACAAAATGACAGTGCCATGATCCTTATTGTGCATTTTAATACTCCCTAAAGAGTCTGTATACCTGTTGAGTTCCACAAGGAATTTAATTGAATTTGAGAATGTAGAGTCAAAAAGTAGCTTTGCCTAGTCTGCTGAGGGTATAAATCTTTTTGGTAAGATTATGCACAAGAAAAGTGTAACTGGATTAGAAGGATAAAGGTTGCACAATTTCTTGACCGTTGTAACACCAACTGCTGGAAGAACAGTAAAAAAACTGCCCACAGGATATAAGTAAAAAGATGGATACAAAAACCTAAGCAATCCTGGTCTGACTTCAAATAATAACTTTATGCAGTTAAACCATCCGTCTCTCCTTGGTTAGACCCATATCACAAGAATAGACGGTGGGAGACTGCACTTACACGATTACGTATTGGCCACAAAAACCTCACTCGTCTTATGACACTCCTCACAGACCCTTTGTATTACATGTAATATCCTTTTCTCTACCCCACATTCTGCTTTTCTGTCCTTGTTACACTGCTGCACGAGCTACAGCTTTCCCTCACTCAACTCATCTATCCCGACCCCCCACGCTTTAATGATATTACCACATTTCCACTTAAACAACATAATTTCCTTCCTACAACAAATACACATCCTTCATTTGATCTAATTCTTTGACTATTACTAACTGCCCTTACCCTCACCATAATTTGCCTTATCATCATCTCTACTATACCGTCTACCTTTAAGATTAACAGCGCTATATCACCTCTGATGTCTGGCGCTTACTCTTCACATTAACTAAACCAACTAAAGTGTGCTGAATCTCTGACAACAGTGAAGACGAAAGCTGATGTCTAGAAATTGGGAATCTTCTAAAATGTGTAGGGTGAGTTATGCTTCCAGACCTAAATTAAGAGTTGGAGTGAGACCACAGAAGTAGTGTGTGTCCTCTCAGAGCAGAAGGGGAAGGTAGTGGGAGAATGAGGCACACAATGGTCTACATGGTTTTCCAGTAAGGAACATAACTTATCAAGCCGGGTACTGAGCGACACAAATCATGGGTCTTGAGGATCACGCCTTGGACTCGTAATCGCCAGCCATTTCTCCCGGAAAGAGTTTACAGTTCATTATAACCGGATCTATGGGTAAGTTTATGACCTTTCACACACACCACACCCCATCCTCCTGCTCAAGGAAGACGAACTGCTTCATCAGTGAAAACTTTGCACCATGGAGGAACGCACCCGAGCCTGCTGAGATGATACCACTGAGCTACCAAACTGTTTGTGTGTGTGTTTATCTAGTTGTATTATACAGGGCCTGAGCTACACTCCTGTGGTCCTGTCTCTGTATCTATATTTGTCAGTTTTTAGTGAAGTTCTTTGCCATTATCACCTCTTCCTTCAGTTCATTCCAAGTATCTATATTTCTCTGGGGAATACTGTACTTTTTTTGTATCTCAAGCAAATTCCTTTTTATCTTGTGTCCCCTCAAATATCTAGACTCCTTTTCTTAATGTTCGATCATTCGTATCTATTTCCTCCAGGTTGTTCATTAATTTATATATTGTGATTAAATCTGCTCTTTCTCTTCCTTCTTATAATGTTGTTAGATGCATATCTATTAATCTTTCCTCATATGTTAGGTCTTCCAAATCTGACACCATCTTAGTTGCAATTCTCTGTATTCTTTCTAATTTTAATTTCTTATGTGGATGAAATTACTTCTGCATATTCCAGTTTTGGTCTGATCATTATAGTTATATAATTTTTCTCATCATATATTTCTTGTCATCCTGAATGTGTCACCAAATATTCTATCAATGTTTCTCTGGTGATAAATTGTCCTGTATTACCACTCAAATCTTTCTCTTCTTTTACTATTGATATAATATTTTGTCCTAACTTACACGTTCAGGAGGGTCTCATTGCACGCATACAGTGTGTATTTATTCACCTAGTTGTAGTATACATGGCCTGAGCTACACTCCTGTCTCCATATCTATATTTGTCAAGTTTTTCTTTCAGTTGATGTACATTCTTTGTTTGTGTGTGGGTGTGGGTGTGGTGTGGTGTGTGGTGTGGTGTGGTGTGGTGTGGTGTGGTGTGTGTGTGTGTGTGTGTGTGTGTGTGTGTGAATAAAAGTAACGTGATGGTATTTAAAAGGAGTTAAAGTGAAGTGGTTGATTTTTGATTGGCCATTCGTAGTGTTTACTCAGTCTCACAGCTCACGAATCATGAGCTGTGACACTGAGTAAATGAGTGGAATATTGCAATTAACGAAAAAGGAAAACAAAACATTTCCTCGGTTCATAGTTGCTATAGTTAAGTGGTATATCGAAATTGAAGTGAATGAAAGATACGACGCAATAACCAGTGAACGCGAGGCAAAGGAGTTGAAGCTTCGAGAACATTCAGATGACTTAGTGACGTCACGAAGTAGTTCCACAGTTTTATTTCATACGATTGTGTGAAGGAAATCTAAAAATTACAAATAGGCTATGTAGGAAACTATAATAATATGTAAGGAAATAACATACTAGTATTAATACATTAAAGAGGAAGAATTGTATTGAATAAAGAACATTTTAATTGACGTGTGGTACTTGTGGTTGCCCAGTGGTGCCAGGCAGGGGAGGCGGGAAACAGAGGAAGCACCGTGGCTATTACAGTGTGCAGTCCGCTTACCACAGCCACTACCACGCCTCCCCACGGCCTTACTTTAGAGGGAATACCTGACTGGGATTGTGCGGTAAGGGAATGTCATTTTGTTTAGAAGTAAATGGAAGTTTGAGGTGGAATGGTTATTGGATGATATATAAACGAGCAGTAATGTATTATGTATGGTATGGTGCAATATTTCAAGGCGTCAAAGTAGGATATCTGGTAAATGTGCATAACTACTGCTTGGACGATATTGATATAAATATGAAGTGGTACATACTATACATAGTGTACTCAACACACCTGTGAAGGTTTCAGGCGGTGCTCATCATTATTTACCTCGCGTTTTTGAAGCTAGGTTATGTTAGATTAGATTTGATTTGGTTTTATAAGCTTTTTATATTTTATTACCCAAAGGTTAGGTTTTTCATCTCAAGATTTCCAGCCTTCCGCTCCTGCCGGGATAGCAATGTCACAAACCCTCGGCTTACTCCCGTACCTATTTCACTGCTAGGTGAGCAGGGTTATAGCGTTTAAGAACACAAACCCATTTTGTCTTCGGTTGTGAACCGAACGTGCTAACCATTGCACCACCGGACAGCATGTTCACCATGAGTGGAAGGTTTGGTTCGCGGACGAAATTGTAGCCAATCGCAGCGCGAGCTGAGCCAAGGCAAGTATTGCCAACGTTGACATCAGATTACTCTTACTTATCCCTATGTGGTAATTGTGTGTTATGGTAGTGAATACCAATGTTTTAGTGCGTCTACAGAACTTACTTAAGTATTGGCACCCAATGAAATAAGAGCCCGAAGGCGAAAGGCAAGTGTTTTTGTTACGTCCGCGAACCAAACCTTCCACACTTCACTTGGTGAAGGTGCCACCAGGCTGCTAAATTTACCGAACATCTCCCTGTAGTGTAGGAAGGATGTAGAGGAAGGGTGTTAAGTGTGTATGCACCCACAGTCCACCTGAGGATTACTTGCACCCCAGGTACCCATCCTGGTGGACGGCTGAGTTGTTCCATCATTTTCTGTCAAGCTCGTAGGACTGACTTTTTCCATATACATTTATTTTTTTTCTTTATTGATTAAGTTAACTTATTAGGCTAAATGCTGCGGCGAGCATTTGTTTGCCCGTAACTCTCGATTAAAGGAAAGCAAGTATATATATATATATATATATATATAGATATATATATATATATATATATATATATATAGAGAGAGAGAGAGAGAGAGAGAGAGAGAGAGAGAGAAGAGAATAAAAAAAGCGCAACTGAAATTGTCTCTGGGCACTCTGGATGACGCTTCCAACAAAACCAAAAATGTTTTCTTGGGCATCAGTTTTAATGCAGCGTGAAGAGTTGCTCAACACTCAGTTAACATCTACTCACCACATAAAGGAAAAAACAGTCGAGAACAAGCAAGTAGAACGACAGATATATTAGTTATTTTTGGTGCGTTTGTTATATAATAGTAGAGGTACTGTAGGTATAATAGGTTGTTTGAGGATATAGTATATCGGATTTAACTTGGCTTTTTTGCTGCATGATGTTGGATAAATTAATTCTTAGAACCCTGGAATTGAAAATCGGGTTAGCTATGCAATTTTTAAAGCAATTTCAGGTAAAGTATGCTTATATTCTCTAATTTGAAACACGAATTTTTAAAACCTTTTTTCGTACATTTACACAAGAGAAAAAAAAATCAGAAATGAAACGGCGCAAGGATGAAAAATCCCAGGTAATTACATCCACCTACGATCCTTTTAGTTACCGCTTTACCTTCCTTCATGCTATCAAAACGCTACTGTTAATTGGAGCAGCGGAAAGGTGAAAAAAAGTTGATATACAGGATAGTTGAGGAATATTAGAAAACTGTTCGATCTCATACCCTCAAAAACCACCCCTCTCTCTCTCTCTCTCTCTCTCTCTCTCTCTCTCTCTCTCTCTCTCTCTCTCTCTCTCTCTCTCTCTCTCTCTCTCTCTCTCTCTCTCTCTTCAATCATATCCAAACTCTCCTAACACGTCCTCGTCTTTCATTCACACCACCTTCGTCTTATTCCACGTCCCTTGCATTCAACATAGCCAGGAGCAGGAAAAATACCCATCATTCCACAGTTAACTTTATTAGCAAAATGATGAAAGGCTGACTAGAAGGCGGTACGAATTCAAGACTTGCTTACACCATGTCCGTTAGTCTGTTCTAAAGGGAACGTCTTAGTGGGGGTGTAAGATGAAGGAGAACAGTAATGATATTCTTTGTCTTGTTTTATTTAGAGCTGTTTGTTGGTACATGTGGTGGAATATGCTTTGATTTTTTTCCCTTATTGTTTGCTATGGGATTGCTGGTCTTTTTAGTGTGTGTGTGTGTGGCGTGTGGAGTGTGACGCTCTCTCTCTCTCTCTCTCTCTCTCTCTCTCTCTCTCTCTCTCTCTCTCTCTCTCTCTCTCTCTCTCTCTCTCTCTCTCTCTCTCTCTCTCTCTCATCCCCCCCCCCTCCTTCCCCTCCTTATTCCATACTTCACGTTCCCTCTCTACCCTCTCCCGCCTCCTTCATTAGGTTGTCCAGCGCTGCTCAAGTAACGAAGACCCTTTCAAGTCGCCTCTGCCTCCTCCGGTAGTAAAGAAACTCGACCATAAACTAAATTACTGGAAGCTAAAAAAGACTCGTGTGTTTTTTGGATGTGTTTGTTGTGATATTGAGGTTTGCAGGTCAAGAAAAGTTATTGTAGTTTTGAATGGAGTTGATCTCATCGTTCAGTTGTTTCACGTTCGTATGTGTCACTGTGTGTGTGTATGTGTGTGTGTGTGTGTGTGTGTATGTATCATTTAGTCATTTGGATACTATTATGCAAGGAACAATTCAGGTGTTTCGTTAGTATTGGCGTTACTTTTTTGTTTTATTTTATTCACTTATTCATTTTTTTGCCAGGGATGTTTATTCGGTGCTACTTTGGCTTGTTATCTACAAGGAAAAAGTATCTACATCGTACAGATTTTATTTTGGAATGATATCAACATAGTAAAACATATTATAACATATATACTCTCTAACCATCTTGATCGCATACCAAAGTAGATTCATGACACGTAGATCGCAATATAAAGTGTAGATCGCTTACCAAAGTAGATTCATGACACGTAGATAACAAGCCAAAGTAGCACCGTTTATTCTTGCTGTGTGGTTTGCTGAGAAAAAGTCTTGTAATTGTTTTGTGTGCAGGAAAAATAATGGAAATCTTCTCTGGTCTGTTTTTCGCATGGCTTATGAGGCTTGTATGCATGACGATACGAAAATCTTAAGCTGTAACCTCCAACGCAACAGAAAACAGCTTCCAGGAAAACTTGTGCAAAGTATCAGCCTGGTCTGACAGGTGGGGAATGTTTTTTAACGTCAACAAATGTCATATTCTTCAAGTGTGAACAAGAAACCAAAAATGTTTACGAAATATGCGAGGTGTGAAAGTTGAAAGCGTCCTGAAGATCATGCGATTGCGTCAAATCTAAAATGTTTACTAGCAATGCGAATAGAATGCTGGACTTTGTATGAAGAAATATTTCATTCAAAAATATATATAATTCTATCACTAAATATGAGCGTAGTCAAGATCCCACTAGGAGTATGTGGTGCAACTTTGGTCGCTTCACCTTGCAAAAGACAGCAACATTTTCGGTCTAGCGTAGAGCAAAGGAAGTGATCATTCTTTTGTGTGATAAATTCTAAGGAGAGGCTGGCACGACTCTCGAGAAGCGTTGTCTCCGAGAAAAATGTAAGATTAACTTTAATTGCCAACTCATTACGAACCAGGACTAATGGGATGAATTTAAGATATACAGGTAGCAATAGATCACAAAATTCTATTATAGCAACGGCATCGTTAGAATAGAATAAACTTGTCTTAGCTTTTGTAGTGTTATGCAATTTACTCTATACATTTTCAACACTTTCCAGCAATGTCTCTAATAAGGCTTTGTGACTCTTTGTCCTCATGGCTGTTCGGCTGCATTGCATCAGACTGCGTGTACTTATGATTAGGTTTGCATTTCTTAGCTTTGTTTACTCTGCGTGTAGAATCTGCGTGGCCTTGAGTTTACATATAACTCTCTATTTCAACAGTATAAGATGTATGTAATGTTTTATATGAATCAGTTAGTGGTGTATATTTTCACTAATGTAGCTCCATGTGTACGAGGTGTTGGTAAGCAGAAGAGGGTTATTGACAGGATATATTGTGCCTGCATGGGTGACAAAAAGTGAATTACATAAAATTACATAGAAAGTCATACCACACCGACTCTAGGGTCTACACAAACTAGGTGGTCTGTCCTTAACCTAGAGTAAATGGTATCTAATGGAAACATGATCACAATTTTACTAGTCAGAAGGGAAGAAGTGACGGTACTACATCTGACGCCCCCGCCCCCGCCCCCGCCCCCTCCTTTCACACTACCACTGTGCATTATGTAGGCCGTCACGTACACACACCAGCACGTGCACATACCGGCACGTGCACACACCGGCACGTGCACACACCGGCACGTGCTGCACACTTTGAAACACCTGTATTGAAGGACTGGTTTGATGACGTGGACATTAAACACACACACACACACACACACACACACACACACACACATACACATACACATACACATACATATACATGCACAATGTACATTCTTTCAACAGCAGTTCTGTTTTATGCACGCGTTTTATGGTCTGTAAAACATCCGCTCCCCCCTCCCCTCTCTCTCTCTCTCTCTCTCTCTCTCCTCTCTCTCTCTCGTCATCTCCTCTCTCTCTCTCTCTCTCTCTCTCTCTCTCTCTCTCTCTCTCTCTCTCTCTCTCTCTCTCTCTCTCTCTCTCTCGTCATGCTGGGCGGAAGACTACGAGAGAGAGAGAGAGAGAGAGAGAGAGAGAGAGAGAGAGAGAGAGAGAGAGAGAGAGAGAGAGAGAGAGAGAGAGGGATGTGATTATTGAGGTGTTCCAGTTTTCGCTCTAAATATTCTGTTGTGGTTATAGCTGACGCGACTGCCACGTTGTATATGTGCGTGCGTGCGTGCGTGCGTCCGTGTGTGTTTAGTAGTAGTAGTAGTAATAGAAGTAGTTGTAGTAGTAATAAAAGTAGTAGTAGTAGTAGTAGTTGTAGTTGTAGTAGTAGCAGCAGCAGCAGCAGCAGCAGCAGCAGCAGCAGCAATATTAGTAGTAGTAGTAACAGTAGTAATAGTAGTAATAGTAATAATAGTAATGATACGAATTAACAACCACATTCATGGAAATCTTATTGCTTACATAAATCTTTCTTTAGTAATACAACTTAATTTGAACTTCATTACTACTTTCTGACGGATTTTAGTTGTATTATTATTATCATTATTATTATATATTACTATTTTTCTTAATTTAATGAGACTATAATTGGTCTGCTCCATATTAAGATTTTTCTGTGAGTAACTTTAATATAATTTTAGAAGGCCTTAAAAAAAATAGTACTTTTGTAAGACTTATTAAGCAGGAAATACATAGGACTTTCAACACTACACATACAAACGCATTATTAACCCCTAGATCATATGTCTATTTTACCACTAAAACATACATACATTGATAATTTTTTTTTTTTTATTTTTTTATTTTTTATACTTAACCTAAAATAAATAAATCTATGCAATTTCATAAGGTTCTTGATATGTCGTTTTTTTTTCTTTTTTTCTCTCCTGTGCTCTAGATAAATAAAGAAAGAAATAACTCTATCCCAGCTGCCAGGAAACCCCATATCACGGTGTTTATTTCCTCCGCCTTTTTTTTCCCCTCCAAAGACTCTCACACTCGACTTCAAAAGGATATCAAAGTCCTTTTCGAAATTGAAATATGCTTTTTTTGAAAACTTTTGCTTATAAATTCTGAGGCGTCATATTTTTTTTTTTTATTCTTTGAGAGAGAGAGAGAGAGAGAGAGAGAGAGAGAGAGAGAGAGAGAGAGAGAGAGAGAGAGAGAGAGAGAGAGAGAGAGAGAGAGAGAGAGAGGGGGAGGATGAAAATTGAATGTTCAGTATATTGTTCCTGATAAGAGAAAAAGAAGTTAATCAATCTATTGTTTGTTATTCTAAATGTGTGTGTGTGTGTGTGTGTGTGTGTGTGTGTGTTTGTTCTCTCTCTCTCTCTCTCTCTCTCTCTCTCTCTCTCTCTCTCTCTCTCTCTCTCTCTCTCTCTCTCTCTCTCTCTCTCTCTCGTGTTTGTCGAATTTTTCTCCAAAATTTCTTTCACTTGAATAAGATAATTAATTTTAATGTAATTTGTGGAGTTGAATGTGAGAAAAATGGAGAGAGAGAGAGAGAGAGAGAGAGAGAGAGAGAGAGAGAGAGAGAGAGAGAGAGAGAGAGAGAGAGAGAGAGAGAGAGAGAGAGAGAGAGGGGACCAACATGTGAGCGAGTAAGTATATTTATTTTGTCCTAATTGACTCTCGAGGTTCTTTCTTTATTCTGTGCCTTGGTGTGGCTATAGGCTGTGTGCGTGTGTGTGTGTGTGTGTGTGTGTGTGTGTGTGTGTGTGTGTGTGTGTGTGTGTGTCTGCATATATCTGTGTCTGTGTGTCTCTCTCTCTCTCTCTCTCTCTCTCTCTCTCTCTCTCTCTCTCTCTCTCTCTCTCTCTCTCTCTCTCTCTCTCTCTCTCCCCCATGGCCGAGGTGCCGTTAGCTCTAGGTCGTCTTTAACCTCATGTTTTAGTCCCCCTTCCTGCCCTCACTGTCCTTCCTCCCTTCACTCCCCTTCCTTCCCTCACTCCCCTTCCTCCCCTCTCATTTTTTCCCTCTTTCCTTCTTCCCTTCACTTTTTTCATCTTCCCTTCCTCCTTGCACTCTTTTTCATCTTTCCTTCTTCCTTTCATCCCATCATCTTCCTTCTTCCCTCTTTCTTTTCCTTCATTCTCCTTCTTCTCCTCACTCTTCTCCCCTTCTTCCTTCACCCCATCATTCCCTTCCTTCCCTCGCTCTCTTTCCTCCCCTCACTTTTCTTCCTTCCTCACTTCAATCTCTCCCTTCTTCCTTCCTTCCTTCCTTCTTCTCATTCTCTCATTCAAACGCTTCGTTCCTCTTACCTTCCCTCACCCTCTTCACCTTTCTCTCTCTCTCTCTCTCTCTCTCTCTCTCTCTCTCTCTCTCTCTCTCTCTCTCTCTCTCTCTCTCTCTCTCTCTCTCTCTCTCTCTCTCTCCTTTACTCTCACTTCTCCTTATATTCCTTTTTTTAATTCCTTTTGTTGTCTGTAATTCTTCTTCCTGTAAGTCACCCAGTTCTTTTTTCCTCTCTCTCTTCTTGCCATTCGGTTTCCTTCTCATTGCTCCTCTTCCCTCCCTCTTCCCTCTCATCCTTGCTAAGTCACCTCCCATCCCCTGCTTTCCCCTCCCTCCCTGCCCCCATCCCTGTACCCCTCCCTCCCTGCCCCTCCCTGCCCTATACCCCAAGAGGCAGCCCCAAAACTACAAAGGAAACCAGTCACTCGTCACTAATGCATGGATGAATGTCTGAATAAGGAATTTAAGGATAGACAAAAATAGGTTGATGAATAAATGAATAAATAATGGTTAGGTGGGCTTGAAGCTTTTCTTTAAAACTTATTTCGTTGGTTGAATGCGATGGCACAATCACCATTTGCAAAGAGGATTTTGTAATGCTGAATGTGCTGTGACGTTCAGCGAAATATATTTATATAAAGAATGAATGAATAACTGTTTCTGTATCAATCTATCTATCTACTTATTTATCAATGCATCTATTTATTCATCTATCTTTCTATCAATTTTTTGTCTTTCTTGCTTTCTTTCTTTCTCCTAATTTACTACTACTACTACTACTACCACTACCACCACCACCACCACCACCACCACCACCACCACCACCACCACCACCACCACCATCACCTCTATATGCATATATTTCATATCGTTCCTGTCAACAGAATAAATCACCGTAGCAAATTATTAAAAGTCATGCATGCATTCAGCCGTGACGGAGGTGCGTGCAATATATCCCCGTAGGAGGCTGGAGGCGAGGGCAGCTAATATTGGGGTGCAGTCGTATAGTGATGAGGCGTCTGTGTTGGGCCAGTATATTGCAGGTGATTGTCAGGGTGTTGATGGCATCAGTTTGTGCATCAGAACACATAACTGACGCTTACTGATGCTGCAACACGCCTCGTTTGACAGATCTTGTTCCTGTTCTCGCGTAATGCTTATGTTCCGCTGTAACTTTTATTACTTTATTATTCCCTCATCCAGGTGATGCTGCAGGTGGGTGTTGACGCTGGGTCGGGGGTCACATGGGGACTGTCACAAGTACGTCGTCGTGGCCTTGCTGTGACGGCAGGGTACGATGGGCTGAACCTCCACTGAGCCTTTAATGTGACCCTCCAACCACTGCCTCAACCACCACCACCACCACCACCTCTGCCTTCCCGCCCACAGGCCATCGCTGGGTCAAAGGTAAATAATTCCTTTCATTACGTCGTTCATGTACTGTGGAGATTCATGTAGTCATTTGTTAGGGAATTTTTCAACAGCTTGTTCTTCATTAGCGCACGGGAACGTGTATTATGATGTATTGTTGTAGTTTTTAGGAGTGGTGGTGCCTCGTGGTGCCTCGTGGTCGTAATATATGTGTTCAACTGGAAGGTGGATGTTCCTGCACCAAGCATTAAACTTTTTTGTTCTGCATTATGATTTGTAACATAAGCTGGACATTTGTTAAAGCATGTAGAAATTACAACAAAAATAATGAGGTCACTGCCCTTTCATACTTCTTAAATGCAATTTACGTAGTTTAACGAGACCTCATATAAAAGTGTTGTAATTCTTGGACATGTTTAGGATATTCTGGGGAGGCAGGACACGGCGGGAGGACGAGAATGTGGCGCCAGTAGTCTAGTCTAACCTAACCTAACCCAACCTACTAGTCTTGCGTGTGTTGCCTCACTTTGATGGAGTGGCAGCAGGTGAGGGGCACGTGGTGGTGGGTGAGTGGATGGGTGGGTGAGTGGGTGGGTGGTGGGGAGGCACCTAATTGTGGATTGACGAATATGTGCTGGAAGCGTTTCATTCGTAGCTGCTCAACTTTTTTTTTTATACATTGATACATAACTTGGCGCGTCAATTTCCCTCCTCAGCCTTGACTTACATTTATATTAAGTGTAACTCAGCAAGGAATGGACACGAGTAAGGGATGAACACTGAAAGACTTAAGAACGGACATAGAGAGAGAGAGAGAGAGAGAGAGAGAGAGAGAGAGAGAGAGAGAGAGAGAGAGAGAGAGAGAGAGAGAGAGAGAGAGAGAGAGAGAGAGAGAGATAAGGAAAGAAAGAGTTAAGTCCCTTCGTTTTCCTTTTCTCCCTCTTTTCCTCAATTATATGGATTATTATATTATATTCTTAAAGGTTTCCAGTTTTACATGTTACTTCTTCCTCCTCCCAACTTGTGTGGTGTTTTCTGGTTTCCTATCCCTCCTCCTCCTCCTCCTCCTCCTCCTCCTCCTCCTCCTCCTCCTCCTCCTCCTCCTCCTCCTCCTCCTCCCCCTCTTCCTCCTCCATCTTCTTTCCTTATCTCCACCTCTTCTTGGGTCACCGCACATAACTTGAGGACTCGTAAAAGCATTTGAGGTGTAAAGTTTGCGCTCTTCTGTTTCTCCGTCGGTGTGTATATATGTATATATGTATGCATGTATGTATGAATGTATATCTATGTATCTATCTCCTATTTCTTCCCTTTTTTTATCTTCCTTAATTTTATCTCTCACCTCGTAGCTCTTTCTCTTGCCATTGAATTATTTAGTTATAACGTCATCTGAAGTGAATAAACTCTGAATTTCTTTTCCTTGTCATTTAACCTTTTAAACTCTTTCTCTAATAACTGAACACTTTTTAACCTCTGTTCTAAATCGGTAAAGCTTTAAATAACTGTTATAGTTTGTTAATCAACTCTTTATTACCTCTTCCAGTAATTAGATGATTGAAATTCTTACCTTCACTAGTAGCAATAGAACTCTAAATTAACATTCATCGTCACTATTTGTTCAATTAGCAGACTTACTTTAACTCGGCGTGTGATCCTTTCATTCTTAGCTAACTAATGCCATGTTAATGAACGCCATATGCAATAACGGATTTCTTGATTAATACTGATTACTAATAACTGAAGTCTTAATCAACTACATTTCTCGCTACTGAATTCTTAATGAGGTCGATCCTACCAGCAGCGAGAGGGACAATTGTGTTCACTCCGTGCCTTGCTAATTGAAGGGGAACAATTGAATCAGACTGTAAGTGAACCTGAATAGACGAAACCGAAACACTGGATGGCAGACGAGAGTTTGTCAAGTAGATGCAAACTGAAATGGACTAGAAATGAAGCGGAATTAATGAAACCAAACGGATGATGCGTACTGCAGGTGAACCCGTAGAAACGAAACAAAAGCACAGGCTGGGAGAAGTGTTTGAATACAAGTTTAAATGGACTAGAAATGGAATAGAACAGAAGGAACGAAGAAAATAGAACATAATAATTGAGATAGACTAGAAGTGGAACAAAACAAACTGAACAGGAACACACAGGCGGGAGGAAAGCGTTCATCAAGTACACATAAACCTTAATGAAATACAAATGGAAAATAACATATAAAACAGAAGAATTAAGATAGACTCTAGAAGTGGAATAGAATAGACAGAACATAAACACGGGCATGAGTGACTATCCTAACGAGCGTTGCGACTCTCCTCTTCTTCTTCCCAGATAACAAGTTAGCCAAGGATAGGTCAGGTCAGGTCAGGTCAAGGAGCAAGGCAACTTTTGTTTTTGTACTCTTCTTTTTCTTGAGGGAACAAGTTTAGAAGGAATGTTTTTTTCTATATTTTGTTGGTTAATTTTGACCATACACACACACACACACACACACACACACACACACACACACACACACACACACACACACACACACACACACACACACACACACACACACTGCCAAAATCCCCTTCACTTAAGTTATCATGCAAATGACTATAGAGAATTGGAGTAAGATAATCATAAGTTTGGTACGTGACAGTATTATTATCAGCAGCAGTGGTTCCCAGTCCTCCACTTTCGTCCTATTTACAACACACACGAGGCACTGATGGGGTCACCTTAAAATTCCAGTTTTGTAAAAAAAATATTATTCGTTATATTTTCCTAGACTCCTAGTGACGGGATGAGGTGGTTGGTTGGTTGGTTGGTTGGTTGGTTGGTTGTCTATCATGTTCCCATCTAGGAACACACGGGCTATTTAGAACCCGTTAATGTTGTGCGTTGGTAATTTTTGAGTTAACTTGGCAGCGGATACATTGTACACACTTCTATTACTGTAGACAGTGTGGTTGCAGCGACAACACGTGCCGCCTGATCGGACTCAGTCCCTTGAGTCCAGGCCACACGGGGGCGGAGGACGTGTGTCGCTGGACAGAGGAGCAGGTAGTGGTGAAGAGGGTCTTCCTCCTCCACCAAGCAGTGTGGGCAGGGCTCTGGTTCTGTCTGGCGTATCTGCGTCGAACACAGGTGCCCAAGACGTAGGCGAGTGACGCGTGTGGCAACACCAGGAGTCAGGCGGGCCGGAAGGAGGAGTGGTTCTCGTTGAGTTGCCGACTGGGACCCTTCCTCTACCGCGGTGTGGAATAGGCTGCGCGTGGCCTTCATCGCCGCCCTGTTGACTGCTGTCTTTATGGAGGAGGCGCTTCGAAGGATGGTAAAAGTGACTAAAAGTGACTATAGTGGCCCCGCACCAGCGAGTCCAGCCGCAGTGTCGGCCCTCATTCCCCGAGACACCAACATGCCCCGGGACCCAGTGACAGATGACTGCAGTGCCGCTCCGGTAAAGAACAGCCAGTTGTTGGTGGATGGCAGACAACAGCTGGATGTTGTCTTTCGGAGAGTCGTGATGGAGGGCGTGCAGTGAGGCGAGGGAGTCGGTGAAAAGATGTATGTCTCCGACGTAGCCTTCACTAGCATGTCGGAGTGCAAGAAGCAGTGGAGTCACCTCTGCCTGGAATGTGGTGGTGTACGGCGGAAGCCTGTGTGCTAAGATGATAATGATTATCCATACTATAATAATAATAATAATAATAATGATAATGAAAATAATAATACTTTCTTCCCACTTTTGTGTAGCATCGTAAAAAAACTGCTTTGGAACGCAAAATCACATTATTCTGAAATGTATATATTCAATTTATTTTCATATTTCTCCTACCTCTTCATTTTCTTTTATGTTCAGCAACGCAGATCACACCATGTTGTGTTCCTTATATTAATTCTATGATGTTTTCTTCACGAGTGTGTGATTCATGTTGTAAGTCCTATTTGTATGGAGGAATTGGTAACGGTGTAGCAGTCTCCCCTACACACCATAGAGAACGAGCGGTTAGCAGCTCTGGTGAGAATGTGTTGCTCCACCACATATTATTATAACTTTATTTTTTATTATATTTTTCAATATTCATTATACTCTATATATATTTTTATTTATGTTTTTCTTTTTATTATATTATTATTTATTTAGTTGCGCTGCAAACTCAGCGCACACCTATCAACTTGGTGCGCCCTGTCATCAAACAGTGCGCACATTCAAAATACCATATTCCACAACTCTTCAGCAATTGTTACCTACAGTCTGTATTTTTGATAAAATAAATAACCTTAACTGGATCTGAGTTTTCTCATTCTCCAGTGGACCAACTAGCTACAAACACTCACAAGCTACCAATGTAACAATTGGTGACCCAAGAGTGAGCTATGGTCAAACAGTGACATACTGCCTGTGCTGAACAAAGAGCACATGTTCCTAGTGTGAAGGCCTGGGTCTTACAGATTCATTCGCTTTCACACTCCCAAGGCAAAAAGTCTCACCTCCATTATGGGGTTCGTGAGAATGAGCCGACGGACGGGAATATTCTACACACTTGTGTAGCTGTCACTTGTAAGGTTCCCCCTCCCACCCACCCTGGCACCTTCTGTGCCCCCTCAGACGCCTTCACTGCGTCTTCAGCGGCCTAATGCGCACGCATGCGCGGCCTCTACCCCCTCAGACGCCCTCACTGCGTCATCGGCACGGCCTTATGCCCTGCCCCCTCAGACGCCTATTGCGTCTTCAGCGGCCTAATGCGCACGCATGCGCGGCCTCTACAACCCCCAGACGCCTTATTACGTCTTCAGCCGCCTCACACACACTCTACACCCTCTGACGCCTTCTCGCGTCATCATGTTCAACCCCTACCCCCCGCCTCGCGGCGTTAAAGTGATCTTCACCATCGCCACTCACCGCCCTGTGGATTATTCATCACCCTGTGGATTACTCATCGCCCTGTGGATTACTCTACTCGCCCGTGGATAGTACAGTACGGTACAGACAACGCTCCAGCAGACGCCCTCTTCCACTGCCGTGTCGTCTTCTTACACTCCCAGGCATCATGGTCGCTCTATGCTGATGGAACTACAGATGCAAATCATCGCTTTTCATCAGCTTCACGACCCCTCACCCTGGCATCTGAGCTTCACGGCACATCTGGGGGGACTTCACCTGGACCGACACCTGCACCGACTGTCAAGCCTCCATGGTGATTCGGCACTTGACCTCGTCGGCCCCTCTGCCACACTGCCGGTTATCGCTACATCCTCTCGGCAACCGCCGCTACAGGACTCCCAGCTACCACCCGCAGTCGAACGGTCAATCACCAGCCTCCGCCCAACGCGAGAACTCTTCCCAGGCGAACAAGCATCCACAGGATGACATCATTCCTCCCTTCCTCGTCACTAGGGGGGGAGTATTGTAGCAGTCTCCCCTACACACCATAGAGAACGAGCGGTTAGCAGCTCTGGTGAGAATGTGTTGCTCCACCACATACTATTATAACTTTATTTTTTATTATATTTTTCAATATTCATTATACTCTATATATATTTTTATTTATGTTTTTCTTTTTATTATATTATTATTTATTTAGTTGCGCTGCAAACTCAGCGCACACCTATCAACTTGGTGCGCCCTGTCATCAAACAGTGCGCATATTCAAAATACCATATTCCACAACTCTTCAGCAATTGTTACCTACAGTCTGTATTTTTGATAAAATAAATAACCTTAACTGGATCTGAGTTTTCTCATTCTCCAGTGGACCAACTAGCTACAAACACTCACAAGCTACCAATGTTACAACGGAAGGGAGGGATGGAGGGAGGGATGGAGGGAGGGAAGGAGGGACGGAGGGAGGGGTGTCATAGGTGCTAGGTATTGCAAATTAAGTGTTGGTTAGGAGGAACATTACCTAGTGGTGAGAGGAAAGGGAAGGGGAAGGGAGGGGAGGGGAGGCGTACCAATTTGTTGTGTTAATTATTAAACTTATTAGTGTTAAAAGTTGATCATTTGATCATTTGGGAAAAAAAACTTAAAACTAAACGATCTGTAGAAAAGTAAATAGGGAGATGAAGAAGATCACTTAAATAACAATAATACAAATACATCAGTGCAGTGAAGTAATGTAATGTATCTGGTTTCGCTGTACGATTTATTTATTTTTTTTCTTCTATATCATTAACCGTTGGCACCAGTAGGCATATGGAGGCACAGATGGACTTGCCTCGCCTGGTATTTGGTGTAGGTTTTAGAATTTTTATAGTGACGCCTCAAATGATTAAGTTCTCTTGAATATGTTGAGAACGAGTGAGGCTTATTACTGCTACAGCCTCAGATGCATATTAACGTTGTATGTACACTTTTTATTTGATTTAAGTATTACCTCAATCAAGAAAAATCTCAATGCTGTGTACGAATGAGCAAATTACTATTATATAAAAGTTGATCCTTCCCGTTCATCAGACCTGGTGGCACATTAAGGAGAAAAGATTGACAAAGAAAATCAAAAGGAAATCTCGCCTGATTGTGTCTGATTTGTGGTAATATAGTAAGAATCCTTAGAGGGGGAGTTTCCAGCCCTCTGCACTTGTCTCTTTTAGTTGTTTTTTTTACAGTCAACAGGAAAAAGATATACTCTAAATATCTCTATCAAAGGAATTAAGATTATAGTCCTCCTCCTCCTCGTCCTCCTCCTCCTTCTTCTCCTCCTCCTCTGCTGCTGCTAATGGATGATAATGGATGACTTTCTACATCCAAGGTTTGGGGACTATTTTTCAAGCTTATTGTCTTTCATCTAAGTGAATGGTGTCCCTTTAAACCTACGTAGTGGTGAGGCGACGATGAAATAGGAGGAGGAGGAGGAGGAGGAGGAGGAGGAGGAGGAGGATAAAGAGGAAAAGAAGGAAGAATTGATACATAAAAGAACATAATAAAGCGAAGGTCTCTACCGCCATTTCTTTTGCATAATGGGGAGTGACGTACCCCAGGCAGTGTTGATTAATTTTTGTCACCTTCACTACCATATGGGAAAATCTCTCTCTCTCTCTCTCTCTCTCTCTCTCTCTCTCTCTCTCTCTCTCTCTCTCTCTCTCTCTCTCTCTCTCTCTCTCTCTCTCTCTCTCTCTCTCTCTCTCTCTTTCTCTCTCTCTCTCTCTCTCATCTCTTAGGTAAATGTTGCAGTAGCTATAGCATTAAAACAATATATTAAAGAGAGAGAAAATACTTTAGCTTATATAACCTGGGAAGCCAATTTGCTCTGTCAATGACCGGTAAAAGAACGTCAATAGAGGAGTAAATTCACTGATTAACTACTCTACCAAGGCACTTAGACACCAAGGTAAAGCAGGTGATTGAATGCACCTCTCAGTCAGTCAGTCAGTCAGTCAGTCAGTCAGTCATTTACTCAATCATACAGTCTTTCATTCACTCACTAATTAATTTTTAACTTTTTTTTGCTTATACTTACTCACTCACTCACTCACAAATACTCACTCACTCACTCATTTTTTGACTCACACGCGCTCATTCAATTATTAATTAATTAATTCGCTCACTCCCATATCTACAGTCTCTCTCTCTCTCTCTCTCTCTCTCTCTCTCTCTCTCTCTCTCTCTCTCTCTCTCTCTCTCTCTCTCTCTCTCTCTCTCTCTCATATGCACACTAATACCCTGCCTAGTAAAACAGTGATATTTTTATATTAATTTTTCATACTACATCGTAATGGCTCGAGTCAAAATAATGTTCGTTATTTTTCACTAACATTTTATATTTTATTTACTCACGAATCTCTATCTCACACGTGCCTCTTGACAATTAGAACAAAACATATTTCTTTTGTTATAAATGTTTCATATAAATACCTGTAGTTAGATTAATTATGTGTATATAATTTTTTTTATTTTAGTTTTTTTTCATAATTTCTTTGTCGTGCTACAAATGACTTTTTTTTTATGCTATGAAAATTAAGAAGAATGGAATGCTAGTTTTCTCGTCCAATTTTTTATATATTTTTGTTTCATTTATACAATCTCAAAGAGCAAAGTTATAATTCTTTTGCTTTTTACTGTCCTTTTCTCTTTTATTTCTACAGTATAAACTAATACAAAGAAGTCACTGTCCCCAGTTTTTCATTCTATTTTTATTTCTCACTCCACGTGTCACTTTCCAGATGTCTTTATTTATTTTTATTTCTTTCTTTTTTCCTGCCTGGGGTAAATTATGCTGAGAACTCAAAAATTCTTCGACGGATTTAGTCAACCAACCTTATTTTTTGGTGGTGGTGGTGGTGGTGGTGGTGGTGGTGGTGACAGGACTCTTAACTAATGGACATAGAGACTGTGCTTTGCCGTCCATTATATCATATTTCCTTTAATTTCATCTTTTCTTACTTCTTGCCGCTCTTATAGTTAGTTTTTTTTTAATTAAATTTCACACACGCACGCACACACACACACACACACACACACACACACACACACACACACACACACACACACACACACACACACACACACACACACACACACACACACAGCCTCCCCGTGACAAGCGCCGCGTGTTTGTCGCCACAAATGGATCTTCAGTGTTACTGTTGTCCCTTCCTGGCGGCTGTTTCCATGTCTGTCTGTCTGTCTGTATGTATGTCTGTCACTGTCTGTATGTATGTCTGTCTGTATGTATGTCTGTCTGTCTGTATGTATGTCTGTCTCTCTATATGTCTCTGTCTGTCTGTCTGTCTGTATGTCTGTGTCTGCTTCTGTCTCTGATTGTCTAGTTCTCGTATCTGTGTTAGTCTTTTTGTGTTTCTTTGTCTCTGCTATCTGTCTATTTGTCTGTCTACTTCTAATGCTACTACTACTACTACTACTACTACTACTACTACTACTACTACTACTACTACTACTACTACTACTACTACTACTACCTCTTCTTCCTGCGCATCCCGTCCTCCTGTCACTCCTGCACATGACCTGTCACTAAAGTAATTTGGTGGAGGAAACTTTGTTGAACCATCTTCATCTTCTTTTTCTTCTTCTTCGTCTTTTTCTTTTTTCTGCTTCATCTTCTTCTTCCTCTTGTTCTTGTTCTTGGTCTTGGTCTTGTTCTTCTTGTTCTTCTTGTTCTTCTTATTTTTGTTCTTCTTTTTCTTTTTTTTCTTTTCTTTTCTTTTTCTTTTCCTGTTTTTCTTTTGCTTCTTTTTCTTTTCTTTTCTTTTTCTTTTTCATCTCCCGTTTTTCTATTTCTTCTTTTTCTTTTTTCTTATCTCCTTTTCTTTTTTCTTCTTCTTTCTTTTTTGTAATCGTCATCATAACTGTTGTTTATATTACTATCATCGTCATCATCATTATATCCTCCATTACAACTGCAGAAGAACGTGGCTGCTTAGTATATTCAGAAACAGAAAACCTCACCAAGTAGAATGAATGTCTGTGTCGTGATGGAAGGGTCGTTCATAGACTAGGTAGGAAAGGAAGGGTTGGGAGGGTGAAGGGCGAAGGGTGAAGGGTTAGGACTTACGTAATGTGCAAAGTTTATGAAGAAGGGAAAAGTTGACGTGTGATGTTCAAGGGTTTACAGGCGGCGAGGCAAGCCAGACGGATTGGCTGTGTGTTAGGTGTTGTCACTAGCTGAAGGCACGTCATCCCAGCCGCCCAGCCGTGACGTGGGCGTGTAAATCATGTCAAGGAAGAGAACACACTTTAATCACGACCATGTACTTTCAGGAGCTAAGAGATGACAAGACGGCAGCTTTTTCTCCCATCTCTCCAGTTCTTTCCTCTCCTCTTTCATGAATGTGTAAGCAATCCCTGCTGTATAAAGCGTTCCTTCATTAGTTGTTCTAGAGGAAAGGTGGAGTCATGTGGGAGCGATCAAGGTTTAGTACTCAGCCTTTGTACCTAAGACATCAGTGAACGACGCCTTGCTGGATGCCACACAACCCCTGCAGGCTGGCGTGGCACAAAATGGCTCCCTTGTGCGTGGCTGCTCTGGCTCACTGCGGCTTGACGTTGCCTTGTGGAGAAATCCCTACAGTCGGAGCATTCAGAGGGCTGAGTGACGTCCAACATGACGCCTTCCTACCGGCACAGCGCGTGAGAGCCTTGGGGACGGGGCACCAACATGTTACATTGTCAGGGCCTCAGGGTGGTGTTGGCTCGTCGATATTATTTAAAATGTTTTGGCAGAAAGTTTTTTTTGTTCGTAGCATTTATGTGTCGAACCTTTGTAGAATTATTATAGAACAGGAAGAATAAAAATGATCCAAGAGAAGGTGAGTGTGTCCGTGAGAGTGGTGAGAAGACTGGCTGACTGATGAACCTTTGTACACGTGGATTGGTGAAGGTGAAGGCATACAGGAGCGAAAGGAAAGAATTACCTAACCCTTGGTGGACAGACGCTATTGTTTAGTGATGATGAAGACCTATAGTTTCACCTGTATAAGCTGTATAGTGTGTACTGTATGAAAATACTTTTATTATAAATCACTTGTTTGGTGCAATTCACTATGGAGGAGATTAAATAGCCCTTGGGTGAAAAAGAATATATATAATGTTAAGTGCTTAGATTATACGAGGCTGTGACGTCGCTGGTATGACAGGATATTGCTTATGTTTGTTGAGTAAAAAATAGATAATCAATCAGTATAAAGGATAAAAGTAAATATTAAACCCTTCACGGCCGAGCCACTTCAACACCTTCCCTTCCCATCACAGGAAGCAGAGTATGAACAGATCAATGGGGATTTACATTTCATCAAAAGAGTCAAGGAATAAAACAATATAATGTATTTTATCGTCACTAGCGACAGAAAACGTAGACACACACACACACACACACACACACACACACACACACACACACACACACACACACACACACACACACACACCCACACACACACCCACACCCACACCCACACCCACACACACATATTACATACATTTCACCCACACCCCCAACACTCCACCCAGACTCCAAACATACTGGCCTACATTCCACACTTTGTTATATCGTTATGGCTATAATAGACATCAGTGGCCTCCATAAAGGACTACCTGTGTTTGGGTCGTGTTTTTCATTCCAAGCGTGGTTAGACTGCCCCAATAATACACGAACGATGTTTCCTGATAACACTTCTCCTTTACTGAGCAGCTCACGTTAGTCTTGATGGGTGGCAGCAACGCACCTTTGTAAGACTGTCATTGTATCTCACCGTCCTCACAACTTGGCAAGCAATCACTGCGTAACACACACACACACAATTCTGGTATGCTGCTGCTGCTACTACTACTACTGCTGCTGCTGCTACTACTACTACTACTACTACTACTTTTACTACTACTTTTACTACTACTACTACTACTACTACTACTTTTACTACTACTACTTTTACTACTACTACTACTACTACTACTACTACTACTACTACTACTACTACTACTACTACTACTACTACTACTACTACTACTACTACTATTACTACTACTACTACTATTACTACTATTACTACTATTACTACTACTACTACTACTACTACTATTACTACTACTACTACTATTACTACTACTACTACTATTACTACTACTACTACTATTACTACTACTACTACTATTACTACTACTACTACTACTACTACTACTACTACTACTACTACTATTACTACTACTACTACTATTACTACTATTACTACTACTACTACTACTACTACTACTACTACTATTACTACTACTACTACTATTACTACTACTACTACTACTATTACTACTACTACTACTACTACTATTACTACTACTACTACTATTACTACTACTACTACTACTACTACTACTATTACTACTACTACTACTACTATTACTACTACTACTACTACTACTACTACTACTACTACTACTACTACTACTACTACTACTTCAAATGCAATTACAACTATAATTATCATTAGGATTTTAATTACAATTGGCATTGCTATTGCTATTACAATTACAATTACTACTTTCCTTTGTTTTTTCATATCTAGCTGCTTGTGTATTAATACGATATTAAATGTATATTGGAATATTATTTTGGTTATAATTATTGATATCATCGTTATTATGGTTGTTAGTATTTTTGTGATATTATTATTGATTATTATTATAATTCTATTTATTCTGTTGATCTGTTTTATTGTGTTGTGATGTGGTTCGCAGCTGCCGAAACAAAGTACAGTTGTTTCGAATCATGGAGAGCCGCATCCTTCTCACAATTCATAACATTAGTATAAATTATCAACAAATAAAAATGAAACTTTCTAACCAGTTATAAAAAGGATTAAATGATTTTTGTGTCACTTTTGTTATTGTTCACGGTCCAGAAAGGAGTAAACATTGAGTTTTTCACAGAATTTTGTTGTGTGAAGTGCAACCAACGGGCGAACATTTTGTGGAAATAATTTGTGGAGTAAAGTGTTGTGAAATGGAACAGTTGTTTTCACACTAACGTGCCATTGTTTTGCCATCAGAGGTGTTTTTTAAGTTTTGTTTTGAGGCTCAAATGTAGAGGAACATCCAATTTTTTTTTAAGGCTTTCAAAATTGCATCTTAAAGCTTAGGAAAAATATAAAAGATACCATAATTTTTACACACACACACACACACACACACACACACACACACACACACACACACACACACACACACACACACACACACACACACACACACACACTTTTTATGTACGTTGCTTATTACTAAAATTTCGATCATGTCGCTCGATTATGTAAATCTTAGGAGAGAGAGAGAGAGAGAGAGAGAGAGAGAGAGAGAGAGAGAGAGAGAGAGAGAGAGAGAGAGAGAGAGAGAGAAAGAGAAGGAGAGAGGGAGAGAGGGAGGGAGAGATTGCTTATTACCTGATGTCATTAAATAATTGGTACTTGCAAAAATTAATTAAATAATTAATAGAACTTCTATAATTTAACTCCTAACATCCACGGGTTACGTTCTCTCTCTCTCTCTCTCTCTCTCTCTCTCTCTCTCTCTCTCTCTCTCTCTCTCTCTCTCTCTCTCTCTCTCTCTCTCTCTCTCATATACCACATTATCGCCTTCCGCCATTCCTCCCTCCCTTCTTCCCCCATCCCTTCTTCCTTCCCTCCTACCCTCCTACCCTCCTCTCCTCCTTCCCTCCTCTCCTCCTTCCCTCCCCCACTCCCTCCCTCCATCCTTCCATCTATCCTTCCTCTTCATCCCACCCCCTCTATTCCTATTCCTTTCCCCCTCCACATCCCCTTCAGGCTGACCTCGTGTGACTCGCGTATATTGCAGTGTGACCTCGTTAAGTCCGGGTATCGATCCCTGTGACCTTGGGGGGAGAGGTCAGGTCAAAGTGAGGCTGCGGTAATTACCTTTCCTGCCGGTGATGAGAGAGAGAGAGAGAGAGAGAGAGAGAGAGAGAGAGAGAGAGAGAGAGAGAGAGAGAGAGAGAGAGAGAGAGAGAGAGAGAGAGAGAGAGAGATAACTGGGTGTCGGTCAAGTATTAGAATTAAAGAGTTTTTGAGACTGACTTATATTTGACACCATGCTTCTATCTCCTCCACTTCCTCCTCCTCCTCCTCCTCCTCCTCCTCCTCCTCCTCCTCCTCCTCCTCCTCCTCCTTTTCCTCCTCCTCCTCTTCCTCCTCCTCGCCTGCCTTTGCTGTTAGATAATGATAATTTCCCCTTTAAAGTGCAGAGATAGAAAGTTTTCATTCTTACCTGCTCATCACTGGTTCGTCAGGCTGAGGGGTGGCTGCCTATCAAGTGAGGAGGGAGGAGGGGGGGATGAGGAGGGTCGGCCCATCAGGTGAAGAGGGAGGGGTTGGGGGGTGAAGGGGGGTCGGGCCATCAGGTGGGGTGATGGGCGCTGGAGAAGATAATGTGTTTTCTCTCCTAATATACCTCACTGAAGACTTTTTTCCATCTTCCTTGATTAGAGAGAGAGAGAGAGAGAGAGAGAGAGAGAGAGAGAGAGAGAGAGAGAGAGAGAGAGAGAGAGAGAGAGAGAGAGAGAGAGAGAGAGAGAGAGAGAGAGAGAGAATTACTTATTCTGTGGTAATGGACCTGTGTATGCATATAGGGTTGTTAATTATTCAACACACACACACACACACACACACACACACACACACACACACACACACACACACACACACACACACACACACACACACTTTAATGTCAGGGTTTGTTAATCTTATGGTGTATGTGTGAGCGTGTGTGTGTGTGTGTGTGTGTGTGTGTGTGTGTGTGTGTGTGTGTGTGTGTTTCTACTCCCTCTCATCCCTATTCTGTCCACCCACCTTATGCAAGAGTTAACCAGTATCTTCACTCCTTCCCTTCTGCTGGTGAACTCTGGAACTCTCTACCTGAATCTGTATTGCTACCTTAGTACGACTTGAACTCATTGAAGAGAGGAGTATCAAGACACCTGTAACCCTAATTTAGTATCCCTTATTTTGATTACTCTTTTTTGTCTTTAGGGAACCGGCAATACAAGTTGTCCTTCTTTTTTTACATTTTTTATTGCCCTCGGCCGGTTTTCAATTTGCATAAAAAAAGAAAAACTCCTCTTGTCTCTCTTTCCCTCCTCGCCTATTTCCCTTATCGTCCCTTCCATTCTATTTGCTTTCCTTCCCTTCCTCTTCCTTTTCCTTTTTTCTTTCTCACCATCTTTTCTCCTTTCTTAGAACCCATTCCAGTAGCCTCCATCCCTCCCTTCTCTCCTTTCCTCCCTCTCTCTTCCTCTGATTCCCTCCCTCTTCCTCCCTTTATAAATCACTCTCTCCTTCCCCTCTCTCCTTCCCCTTTCTCCAGTACCTCCCTCTTCCCTTCCCTCTCCTTCTAGCTCCCCTCTTCCTTCCTTTCCGCCATAATTCGCTGTTTTCTTTTCCAAAACTGAATGTTGTTCCAAAGTTTAGCAGACTGTAGTTGCTCCTTCCATTTAGTGGCATTTATATATATATTTTTTGGATACTATAAACTCTTTTCTTTTTTATTGATCAATTTGTGTTCCTGGAATTAGTTTACATCCTTTACTCCTTTAAAACAATGTATTCAGGATTCTCAATGAACACTATTCTCCGTGTTCATTCCTCTCCTTTACTGCAAACTTCTTGACGCATTAATAGATATGTTTTCTTTTTGGCAACAAGCATAACAGTCTTGGATGCTGTGTTTTCTTGATTTTCTTATTTGTTCTCTTGAGGAATTAGTGCACAAACTGAGCTATTTTTGAGTGTACCTGTCAGGGCCGAGGTGACTACCAATTAATATTATCTTTTTATAGAGTTGTGGGGAAGAAAAATCATGGAGTATGATACCCCGAATATATTTACACACACACAAATAGCAAACAATAGGCTAGAAGCCAAAATAAATCGCCAACGACGAACTGCTCGTAAACAATTACCAGAGCAGGGGTATGACACCCAAATAACTTCCTGTACAGCTGTTTGGAGGGTGAGATGCGTGACAGCAAAACTCGGCAACGTAGATTGCTCCTCAGACAGCAGGAAGGGTCGAATGGTGTAGGTACAGTTGAAGGGCACACTGGAAGGGAGCCCAAGTCTCCAGAAATGCCTTCGGAATGTTGAGAAACCAGTAGCAGGTGGTGAGGTGTTGTCAGGTGTGAGAGCTGAGGCGTTTTGTCCTTCTCCAAACCGGTGGCGTGGAGCTTGGCTCGGTTAGACTACCCCCCTACCCCTGGACAAGGGGGTGGGGTAGTGGCGGGGAAGCCGGTGAACTAGCGCCGGCAGACGAGAGTGGTAGTTCAACCACTAATTGTGTAACTTAGTAAATTTAATGCTATTGCCAGTAAGTTCTAGTCATTAAAAACCTTCATTTGCTGAAATTATTATGTGGTTTTGGTTTGGTTTGGTTTATGTGATTGGGTGTCTTGAGGATTGGTTAAGTTTTCATCTTTTCTGTGTCGAGTAGTATTGCATGTAATGTTTTTCTGTCTTATCTATCTATCTATATTTATCTATCTTTGTCTATCTATCTCTTTCTATCTATTTATCTATATATCTGACGCCTGTGTCTAGGAATTTCCCTGATTAGATAACCACGGCAGGTGTCTCCATTTATATCCATCCTTGCATTCCTTCCTTGCATGCTTCACATCTCTCATCCTCTATTCTCCTCTTACTTCCACGGCCTCGAGTGCTCTGTCCTTCTATTTCAGTGGTAGTCGTCCTTTTAATGTCATTTGGTGTTCACGTTGGCGGTGTTCTGTTGTAGCGGTCACCTCGCACTGCACACTTTCTGGTGAGGTACATTATTAATGCCGTTTTATACAGTGTTTGTGGTGGAGCCCGATAAGCCTTGAATTCCCATGTGGTGCGTGCCGTCAGAACACACTTACCTCCTATCAGTCGAGTGGTCACTTGTCCGTAAGCCAACAGTGGCACTTGCAGCAATAGTGTGTGTGTGTGTGTGTGTGTGTGTGTGTGTGTGTGTGTGTGTGTGTGTGTGTCTGTGTTTGTGTCTGTGTCTGTGTCTGTGCGTGTGCGTGCGTGCACGACCGTGTGTTTGTTACGACACCAAACATCCTCCCTGTTAGGAGAGTTTCCGGTCGATTTTTTATTTTCTTTATTTAATACAATGTTTTCTCGGGCAAAAGTTCTCTAATATAACCAATATGTTCTTTTATTATTTGAAGTGTAGCCTCGTGAGCAGAGGTTAAAGGGTATGAAGTTGCATGTGTAGTGAGTGCGTGGCAGCAGCCCAGCATCGGGTTGGCTGCCACCTTCCTACGCACTGGACCCGAGCACTTGTGAGGCTTTATTACGGGAAACACATTGATGAGGACAAGCTTCTGCTGCTGTTATGTACCTCGATACATAAACACCTCAATACATAAACACCTCAATACATAAACACCTCAATACATAAACACCTCAATACATAAACACCTCAATACATAAACACCTCAATACATAAACACGGGGAGAGGCACGTCATGATGATGATAATGATAGTAATAATTATCTTAACGATTATGATACTACTAATAATAATCATGATAATGGTAATGTAATATTAATAGTAATGTTAATAATAATAGTAATGATAGTAATGATGGTAAAGCTGATAAATAATATTGATAGTAATGATATGATAATAATAGTAACAATAGTATTCATCATTATTACTATTATCAATGTTATTTATTATCCAGGAAATCATGTGCATTGTAATCAACATATATTTTTTCCTGAATGCAAGTAGTTAAATTTCGTTACGGTACATTTAGTTGAGTTGCTTCATTATGCACCGCGGGTCAGGTGTGAGCTTCAACACTTCAACATAGATAACTGTATTGATATGTTAACTGACGCCATGACACGAGACAAGTCACCTGAGGCAGCAGCATTATAACACTGTGCTTCGGTATTCATTGATGTATTAATTGATAGCAAAAATAAGTATTGTATCATCATTATCGGTAAGGAAGGACGGATGAAACATGGCAACACTTACGTCACGGTCATGGGGTCTAGAAGGACACAAATTCACTAAGTGTGTGGGAAATCACCTCCTGGCTGTTAGACCTCTTTTGTTCCCAGTATCATTCATATTTATTGTCGTAAAAGAGCAAAATTTTATTATAAGACAAACAAATTGATATCCATTTGATGAAGCTTCACAACAAAGTATATAAAAAGGTAAAACATATCTTTGTCAGAAGTGGGATTCGAACCCACGCCCGGAAGACCGGACTGCGACCTGAACGCAGCGCCTTGGACCGCTCGGCCATCCTGACTTGAAAATATTTGAGTTGATAAATAATTACAACATAATAGTAGCTACGTTCACGTGTGTTATCATTATCATGGTTGTTACAGAAGGAGAAATACTACTGACACAGGAAACACATTGTAAAACTAGCTATTTATGTTAATATTAAGTTATATTTATTATTATTATTATTATTATTATTATTATTATTATTATTATTATCATCATTATCATTATTATTATTACTATCATTGTCATTATTATCATTATTATCATTATTAATCCCTTAGGTGGCCATACAACACGGGAGGTGGTGATGGTGGTGGTGATGGTGTAGGTGAAGGGGAAGGAAGGGAAGGGAAGGGAAGGGAAAGTAGGGGAAGAAAGGGAAGGAAAGGGAAAGTAAGGGAAGGGAAGGGAAGGGAAGGGAAGGGAAGGGAAGGGAAGGGAAGGGAAGGGAGTGGATAGGGATCGTGTGTCTGGCTGGGTCGTATACTTGCTAATTACGAGTATAAGCTGCCGCCATATTTGAACCCTAATTGGAGGGGAGAGTGGGAGGGACAGTGAGGGGAGAGGGGAGAGGGGAGAGTGGCGTGAGAGGGAAGGAGGATAAAAGGGGTGATGGAGGTGAGGTGGGAAGAAGATTGTGAGGGGAAGTAAGGGAGGGAGAGAAGGGAACGTGGGTAAGGACGGGCTAAGTTGTGGCTAAGTTGTAGTAAATTTTGAAAAGGTCAAGAAAAGTTTAATTACTAGTAAGGTAAAGTAGTCTCTCTCTCTCTCTCTCTCTCTCTCTCTCTCTCTCTCTCTCTCTCTCTCTCTCTCTCTCTCTCTCTCTCTCTCTCTGCCTACCTGTTTAACCATCCATCTGCCTTTATTAAATTGTCTCTCATCTGTCCACGCCTGTATCTTTCCTACCTTCCTACCCTACCCCCCCCTCTCTATCTCTCTCTCTCTCTCTCTCTCTCTCTCTCTCTCTCTCTCTCTCTCTCTCTCTCTCTCTCTCTCTCTCTCTCTCTCTCCATTCCTTATCTTTCCTTATCTCTACCTCCAGCCTTCTACCTCTTACTTCTCTTCACTTTCAATATCCATTCTTCTTATCACCCTCCTCCTCCTCCTCCTCCTCCTCTTCCTCTTCCTCTTCCTCCTCCTCCTCCTCCACCTCCTCCTCCTCAACACAATATCAAACGATTTAAAACCCAGTCAACATTATTCAGAGGTAGTTAAAACTGCTAACAGATTGGTCGGCTTTATTGGGCGTACTTTCGAAAATAAATCAGAAAAAGTCATATTAAAACTGCATAATTCACTAGTACGACCCCATCTTGAGTATTGCGTACAGTTTTGGTCCCCATATTACAGAAAGGACATTGACAAACTGGAAAGAGTCCAGCGAAGAATAACAAAAATTATTCCAAGGTTGAAAAATAAACCTTATGAAGAAAGACTTAAAGAACTAAACTTATTCAGCCTAGAAAAACGAAGGATGCGAGGGGATTTAATTGAAATGTTCAAGATAATCAAAGGATTCGATAATATCAATGCAGAAGATTACATTACTTTTGATCGATCAAATATAACAAGAAGACGTCATTCTTTTAAGATTACTGGTAAAAGATTCACATCAAACGAAGCCAAGCACTTCTTTTTCAATCGGATCGTTAACGTTTGGAACTCCCTCTCTACCATCCAACTCACTCCTGCTTCACCACCCTCAAGCCTCACACACACCTCCCTCCTCTCCTCACACACCCTCCCTCACCTCCCTCCTCTCTTCACACTCACACCCTCACCTCACTCCTCTCTTCACATTCACACCCTCACCTCCCTCCTCTCTTCACACATCTTCCCTCACCTCCCTCCTCGCTTCACACTCCCTTCCTCACTTCCCTCCTACCTAACCTCACCTTGTCTTCTTCGCTCAACCTAATCCCTCACCGACAACATGGATTTTTCTTTAATCTCTCTTCCTCCTCTTCCTCCTCCTCCTCCTCCTCCTCCTCCTCCTGTATGAGTGTTGCTGTTTGTTCTTTCTTTGTACTCCATTGTACCTCCTCCTTCTCCTCCTCCTCCTCTTCCTCCTCCTCCTGCCAGGGTAAATCATGCACAAGGACCTTCACCTCATCTTCACTCATTACTTCCCGCACTTTTGCATTTCATTGAACATTCTCAGTATTAAGTTTTAACTTTCGATGAAAATTGGATTTAAGACGTTTACAGTGCTGTGGTGCGCGCTGCCGTTGTTGGCGGCGTGCACCACCTTGGCCGACCCGCACCACTGCGTGCATAGTACCAAGAACAGGCAGCCGCTGCCGGCCTTCAGCCGCAGCGGTGCCCTGCAGGACGTCGTCGCCCTCCAAGAGGGGGTGGCCGGCCTTGTGGACCTTGTCCGCATGGCTAAGGACGAGCTCCTCAAGGAGCGTCAAGCACACAAGGGCGTGCTCACCGAGCGCGACCTGGTGCTGGACGCCTTTGAGGAGTTGCATAAGGATTTCAAAATCCTTGCGGCTAACCACTTTACTGTGGTTGAAGACCTCAGGGTCTTGAAGAAAGACCACTACGGTCTGCTGATGAACCAAAAGGTTCTGAAGGAAAAATATGACTTTGTGGTTAATGACCACAAGGTCTTGAAGAAAGAATATGACTTTGTGGTTAATGACCACCAGGTCTTGCAGGAAGACCACTACGGTCTGTTAATGGACCATAAGGTTCTATTGTCAGACCACAGGGTCTTGAAGAACAGCCACAGTGCTGTGGTTAGGGACCACCAGGTCCTACTGGAGGAACACAATGCTGTGGATAACGGCTACAGGGTCCTTGCGACACACCACATTAGTGTGGTGAAGGACCATAAGGTTATATTGTCAGACCACCAGGTCTTGAAAGAAAAATATGACCTTTTGGATAGGGACCACCAGGTCCTACTGGAAGACCACTACGGTCTGCTGCAGGACTTTAATGTCTTGCTGTCAGACCGTAAGGTCTTGAAGGGAAATCATGACCTTGTGGTTAATGACCATAAGGTCTTGAAAGAAAAGTATGAACTTTTGGATAGGGACCACCAGGTCCTACTGGAAGACCAAAACGGTCTGATGCAGGACCTTAATGTCTTGTTGTCAGAACGTAAGGTCTTGAAGGCAAATCATGACCGTGTGGTTAAAGACCACACGAAGGTTGTGTCAGAGGTGAGCAGTGTGCGTCAACAGTACGCAGCACTGCAACGTCTGCTGGAGAACTCCAAGGACGACCTTCGGGTTGTGCTGAAGGAGAAAGAAGCTTTGGCAACACAGCTGAAGCAGGAGCAGGACCAAAGTGTCAACCTGAAAACACACTTGAACATGGTCCTGCGCCGCAAGGAAGGAGCTGAAAGTCAAGCCAAGAGTATCACAGATCTCTGTAAGGCGACTGTAGCGAAGCTGCGACTCGAGTACCACACACTCGAGACTCGCCAGCAGGAATTGAAACTGCACTACGACCAGTGCGTTGATCAAGTACACACCAGTGTAACAAAAGAAGACCGTGCTGCCCGCGACCTGCAGGAGGCAGCACGGAACCTGACTCTCGTCCAGCTGGACAAAAACCAGATGGAACAATATTACGTCACACTGGCGAGAGCACAAAGACATGAATGGCTGCAACATGCAGAACATTCCCAGGGAATGAACAGTCACGAACAAAGTGATAATGGATTGAACCATGGATCTAGAGACCAAAACCAAAACTCGATTTGGAATGAACTCTGGAATTCCATGGACGAATTACAAGAACTTTTAGAAACAAAGAAAGAGTTATAAGAAGAAAACAAAGTCAACTTACTTACATGACTTTTCAATTACTTTCTTAAAAAAACATGTACTGTGTATCTTAGTATTGCATTATTTTGCTTATCTAATAATTTACTTATTGATTAATTGATTAGTACATTTACTTATATATTTAGTCAGTGTGTGTGTGTGTGTGTGAGTGTGAGTGTGAGTGAGTGTGTGTGTGTGTGTGTGTGTGGTGTGTGTGTGTGTGTGTGTGTGTGTTTTGTTAACGTCTGTCTGTCTGTCTGCCTATCTATCTATCTAATTATTCAACCTCCTCCTCTTCCTCCTGTTCCGGGGAGACGGACTACACTTGAACGGTATCGGTTCCGCACGCTTTGGCCGACTCCTCAATAATAAAGTTTCTCTTTTCAGGCAAAAAAACGAAACACAGCCTCCTGCAGACGTGTCGTCGTAAGTGATTCTCGCTGTCGTAAGCGGAACGTCATAAGTTGTTGCATGATCAATGCGCGCAGTATACGTAATAAATTCCTTGATCTCGAAGCCCTTGCAGCGTCGGACGAATATCACATTTTAGGCATTACTGAAACATGGCTCGATACGGAAAACAGAGACTTTTTAGCTGAATATAACTTACCCGGTTACTCGATGTTTAGCTGCGAAAGAAAAAATAAGTTAGGTGGAGGAGTTCTTCTCTACGTAAAAGCCAGTCTTCGACCAATTTTAACCGACAAGAGAAAAATAAACAACGTGGACACAGTATTTTTAAATTTAACTATTCGTTCAAGAAAAATTGTTATCGGACTTGTTTATAGACCTCCAGCCCAAAGCGCTAACACCGATAAAGATTTATACGACCAGATAACTGAGATAAGCGATTCAGGCGAAAGTGTCATATTCGGAGATTTTAACTTACCCGTAAATTCATGGGGAAATCCAGTATCGTCCCACTCTGGTCAAAATTTATACGATAATTTACTAGAAAGCGCTCTAAGTCAACATGTTAACGAACCAACGAGAGGTGATAATATATTAGACCTTGTATTCTCAACAAACGAAACGCTAATAAGTAACGTCATTGTTGGCCCAGAATTCAGCACGAGCGATCATAAAATTGTTAAGTTTGACATAAATCTCAAGATTTACGATGAAAACATTAGTGAAGAATTAGTTTACGTGTACAGTAAAGGTAATTACGAAAGACTTAAAAATATTCTCTTAGAAACAGACTGGAGCCAATTATCATGTGTAACCGACGTAAACGATTCATGGAATAAATTCACTCACATCTTAAACAATGCGGTAAAATCGTGTATTCCAGTCTGTAAAAGACGTTCAGGTAATAATATTAAACCAAAATGGTGGAATAATCGAATAAAAACAGGCCTGTCTAACAAAAAACGTGCATACCGTAAATACCAACGAACTCAACTCGAAAGTGATAAGATTTTATTTTAAAGACTTCGCCGCGAAACTAATAAACTTATTAGACAAAGTAAAAAAAATTGTGAAGCGCTTATCGTCAGTAAAATTAAATCGAACCCGAAAGAATTCTACAGTTACGTTCGCCGTAAAAAAGTCCAAACTAGTAACATCGGTCCACTTCGCCTAGACAATGGGGAACACGTTAACAACGAGGTCGATATGGCCGAAACATTAAATGAATATTTTGCCTCAGTTTTTACAAGTGAAGACACAAATGGTTTCATAGAGATGTCGCAAGTCACAGACAATAGCATCCTTTTAAATAATTGCGAGATTACAGAGGATATCGTAATAAAAGTACTTGATAATATTAAAGTAAACAAAACTCCTGGGCCTGACCGCATAGCGCCACGTGTATTAAAAGAAACCAAAAATCAAATATGTAAACCCCTCTCGATAATTTTTAATAAATCACTAAACTCCGGTAAAGTACCTCGAGACTGGAAACTTGCAAATGTTACCCCCATTCAAAAGAAGGGAAACAAGTCTCTTCCATGTAATTATAGACCGATCAGCCTCACCTCAGTAGTCAGTAAATTAATGGAAACCATATTGCGTAACAAACTAGTAAGCTTCTTGGAAGAGAACAGTCTCATTAAAAACTCCCAACATGGCTTCCGTAATAAACGTTCATGCCTCACTAACCTACTAGACTTCTACAACGACGTATTTAACATATTCGACGAATCCAAAGCGGTAGACGTCATTTATCTGGACTTTCAAAAAGCGTTTGACAAAGTTCCCCATAAGCACCTTCTAAGTAAATTAATTTCGCACGGCATTACTGGTAAAATTCACTCGTGGCTCGAAGACTGGCTCTACGAGAGAAACAACGCGTCGTTATTAACGGTAAAGCATCAAACTGGCGAAACGTTCTAAGTGGAGTGCCGCAAGGTTCAGTGCTCGGCCCCGTTCTTTTTGTAATCTACGTAAACGACATCGATGAAGGCCTCACCTGTAAGATATCCAAATTTGCTGACGACACGAAAATAACTGGAAGAGTTACTACTACTGCCGAAAAAGCGCTACTACAGTCCGACCTCGATCGCTTAGTAAATTGGTCAAAGAAGTGGCAGATGACGTATAACTTAAATAAGTGTAAAGTTTTGCATATTGGGAGTAACAATAATCGCACTAACTATTCAATGAACGGTACCGAACTTCTTAAAGTTAATGAAGAAAAAGACCTGGGTGTAACTATTAGTAGCGACCTCAAACCAGGCAAACACTGCTCAGAAGCCGTTAAAACCGCTAACAAATTAATTGGTTTCATTGGCAGAACCTTCGAGTTTAAATCTGATAAAGTCGTCCTGACACTGTTCAATTCCCTCGTACGTCCGCATCTCGAATATTGCGTTCAGTTTTGGTCACCTTACTATAGAAAAGACATTGTAAAGCTGGAGAGAGTCCAAAGACGAGCCACAAAAATGATTCCGCGACTGCGCAATAAGCCATACGAGGAACGACTGAAGGAGCTCAATCTGTTCAGTTTAGAGAAACGTAGATTACGGGGAGACCTAATAGAAGTTTTCAAAATGATTCGTGGTTTCGATAACGTCAATATAAGCGATTACGTAATTGTTGATCGGGAAAGAATCACAAGAAACAATGGATTCAAAATAATCGGTAAAGCCTTCAGATCGGAAGAATCTAAACACTTTTTCTTCAATAGAATAGTTAATGTATGGAACTCTCTCCCAGCACAGGTAGTCAACAGTAATACGATTGAAACTTTTAAAGCTAAACTCGATAAGTACTTGACGACAAAACCTAACCTAACTTATTACCCGCTTCGTTAATGAATTTTAAATAGTGATAGATAGCCTTTTTCTTTCTTTTTCACACTATACTATCAAATTTCCTGCGCAGTTTTTATTACTACTACTGCGCAGGTGTTTCTTTAATCACTTTCTTTCCTGCCAGCGTTTGCCGGAGGGAGAGGTGGGTGGGGAGGAGCCTTCCACTTTACTATCCTTTACCTCAGACTTGTAGAGAATATAGAAGTAGAGTAGCTACACAGGCAACCTTGTAAGGCCCACCAGGGCTGTTGTTGCCTGTTATTCCTTTGTATTCCTTTGTATTCCTCCTCCTCCTCTGACTCCCGATTTCTGAAGGCTTTAATAAATATACTACATTGCCTTATTCAAGAGTTAATATCCAGATTTTTTTCTCCTGATTTCCTCTATGAATATAAAAGCGTCTTAATCACGTTCTTCCCCACAGCCTCCTCCTTTCCACCCTGACGGAGGGATCAAAGTGGAGGAGGAGGAGGAGGAGGAGGAGGAGGAGGAGGAGGAGGAGGAGGAAGGGAAGTAATGGACCTACGTATATTCCCAAGGGAAATAAATTGGCGTTTGTGGTTACGCCTTTTTTTTGCCCTCCTCCTTCTCCTCTCTCTCTCTCTCTCTCTCTCTCTCTCTCTCTCTCTCTCTCTCTCTCTCTCTCTCTCTCTCTCTCTCTCTCTCTCTCTCTCTCTCTCTCTAAATGGCCATAGGGTAATATATATCTTGCTGAAAATGGCTTCCACTTTTTCCTAACTCGGAGATTGGTGAAGAAGCTTGAGGGTGAAGCAGTAAACCTGGGAGAGAGAGAGAGAGAGAGAGAGAGAGAGAGAGAGAGAGAGAGAGAGAGAGAGAGAGAGAGAGAGAGAGAGAGAGAGAGAGAGAGGAGGCTGTGGTAATGGCTGAAGTTAATCTTTTATTGATATTTTATAGAGGAAAACAAATCTGATGTATTTTTCTGTATTGCATTTCTTTTCATATTTTTCATTGTTATGTACTACTGTTGCAAAGATATTGATGTATATGTATATAAATTTTCTCTTTTATTTTCATTCATTTACTGCTCATTCATTTATATATTTTTTTGTTCTTTTCCATACCTAGCTTTTACATCATTCATTTATTTATTTATTTACTAATGTGTATTTGTTTTATTGTTGTTGTTTACATTGTTTACATCGTCTCTTTACTATAATCAATTTCCAGTTTTCTTAATTAATTTTTCATTTTATTATCTATCATTTTTTTTCGTAGCTTCATAGTTTTCTTGTTATTTGAGTAACTTAATATTATTTTTTTTGTTGGTGTTTTTTCGTCTTCTTCAAGTATATTAACTGCATGTGATCCTCTTTCTATGGTGTTTGATGCTGTTTGTGTGGTGTTCAAGTGTCAAGTGTATTGTTTCACAGATATTTATTCATCTATACTTCCTTTTTTTATAGTTATTATTTATCTACTCCTATCATACTCAGTTATCATCCATTTTCGTTCTTTTTTTTTTCAAACCAATTCTATCACACACACACACACACACACACACACACACACACACACACACACACACACACACACACACACACACACACACACCTTGTACGAGTATTACTAAGTTTACAGGTGTGTAGGCCTACTTATATTTCTCTAGTTTACTTTTCCAGTTATTGACGTGGTATGTGTTTTTTCTCTATACTTAAGGATTGAATTTTTTTTCATCTCAATATTACATGATTTGATGTATTTATTCTTATTCTTATTCTTATTTTTTCTATTTCTATTCTCTCTCTCTCTCTCTCTCTCTCTCTCTCTTTCTTTTTCTCTCTTTCTCTTTCTCTCTATTCCCTTCTTCCCTTGCCTATCTCACATTCCTCCCAACACGACCACCTGCTCTCCACCCTTGCTTCTCCCTCCTTCGTGAGAGGCTCCCGACAGGCTGGAGAGCGATCAGTGGTCCCGAACGGCAGCCGAGCCAGACGAGAGAAAATTAACTAATTATCCGACTTAATAACGGTGGTGTTGGAGCCTCATTAGCTGCTAACAAAGTTCTCAGCGGCGCAGAGGGAGTGCCCCTTTGAGGAGGAGCAATTGCTGCAGAAGGTGAGGAAGGAGAGGAGGAGGAGGAGAAGGAGATTGAAGAAGAGGAGAGAATGAAGGCACTGAAAGACGAGGAGGAGGGGGGAGAAGGACAAGATGAAGGAGAAGGAGGAGGAGAAGGAGAGGAGGAGAGGAGGAGGAGAAGGAAAGGAGAAAGAGAAGAAGAATGAGAAGGAGGAGGAGGAGGAGGAGGAGGAGAAGGAGGAGAAGGAGAAGGAGAAGGAGAAGGAGAAGGAGAAGGAGGAGGAGGAGGAGGAGGAGGAGGAGGAGGAGGATGGGGCCGAGCTTAAGGTTAATAAGGCTGTGAACAGGAGGAGGAGGAGGAGGAGGAGAAGGAGGAGGAGGAGGAGGGGGAAGAGAAAGGGGACGAGGAAGACCAGAAAACAAAGGCTTTTGGCTTACAATATGGGCATCTAATTGGGGACATGTCTTTACTCTGCACTAGTTTAAGAACAGGACTGGTGAGTGAAAAGTCCTTCCCCTTCAGAACATTCCTTGGAGAACACGTAACACGGTATCATGTCTATTGGAATGAATACATACAGAAATGCTAGTAAAAAACAAACAACCCAGAGGTGTTCGTGTTGGCTTTGTTAAACAAGCTTCCACGTTCCTGTTTTATGTTGTTTCCTTGCTCTTCAGAAGTCCCGGGGCTCGCGGGATGCAAGATTGGTTGGATAAGATTCGTATAATTAAATAACAATACTTTTAAACATGAATCAAATTAATAACATCTCATTCAGTCACTTTCCTACAAGAAATAGTCATTCACGTTCAGAGAAGCGATACTAGATACATCATCAAATATTTAAGGGAATTTCTGAGAATATTGCAAATTCACAGTACACACGAGTAACAGAACCTGATGGAACTTCTCTTTATCTCGTTTGTTTCTGCTTCTGCTTGTCTGATGAGGTTACGATAAAGTTTAATTATCAATTCAAGAAAGTAAACTGTCAGGCAATGTAGGGAGGTCACAGGCATGGCTGGGAAGGTCAGTTGTATGCACTTGTGAAGAGGTGACTAATCTATGAACGATCTCTTACATGACGTGATGCACACTAGATGATAACTGTTGTTTCCAATTGTTCACGTGAGCCATCTTCAATGTACTAATAGGTTTGCACTTATTCCTCCCACGGCCAACTTGTTCCAATGAATGACAATACCATTTTAGAGAACAAAAACAACATTTATTAGCTTTGACTTTCCAGATAAACTTGAAGTGATCAAAATCGTTAAGTTGATTAAACATTTTGAATACTTTACTGACATCCCTATGTAATTTACCCTATGGAATACAAAGAGAAATATTAGTTTATAAAGTTTGATCCACAATATTATGATCCGTTTTGTTTATTTTTCATCCTAGAGAAATTCTGAATTCTTATTGTAGTAGTTAGCGAGATACATTACGACTCACACCTGCTCATCAGTAAGACATTAAGAGTCAAAGAGACCAAAGAGACCAAGGAGACCAAGGAAACACCACCGAGGGTCATGGGTGATGCAGGTTATCGATCCTACCGAGGGCTGTTCAGGGTGGGAAGTGTGCGTGCGTGCGTGCGTGCGTGCGTGGACTCACTCAGACCAATATATTCCACGGGTGAGTAAAGCAATGCTACCCTGGAGTGTATTCTTCACTGATGGTGATGATGATGGTGATGATCTCACCAGCGAGCTGTGTAGTGGTGGATTATTTGCCGCATCTTGTATTCAGAGTTCCTCGTTATGGTGGAGGAGGAGGAGGACGAGGACGAGACTAAGGGCAAGGACGTGATTGAGGATGAGCAGGTGGAAAGAGAGGCCGTAATTGAAAATGAAGAAGGGGAGAAGGAGGAGGAGAAGGAAGAGAAAGAGGAAGAGGAAAACAAAAGGGAGTACAAAGGAAGAATAAACAGCAACAGTTCTACTGGACCTTACGAGACTGTCCGTGTGGCTACACACTACTACTATTGCATCTATATGTTGGATTCAAAAGGACAGCAAAGTGGAAGGCTCCTCCCCACCCACCCCTTCCTCCAGCCAAAGCTGGTATGAACAGGAAGCGATGCCAAGTAGTATGAATAAAACTAACATAGAATTTGTAAAGGAAAGTTAGGAAACAGACGTGATCTGTGTCTACTACCATTACTACTTAGCGCAGGAATGAAATACTCGAGGAGGAGGAGGAGGAGGAGGTGGAGGAGGTGGATGAGGAGGAGGAGGAGGAGGAGGAGGAGGTGGATGAGGAGGAGGATAACAACGAGGAGTAGAAAGAGAGCATATTAGAAGCCCAGTTTGATACGAAAGGGAACGGAAGATCAAGTTAAGGAGGAGATTGGTGGCAAGTGGAGAGGCAAGTGGAGAGGCAAGTGGAGAGGGAATGGAAAGTGAGTGGGAAGGAGGAGAAGGAGCGAGTGTGATTGGATGAAAGGGAAGGGAGGGAGGGTTTATAGGTCTTCGAGGAGGAGGAGGAGGAGACTTTAGAAGAAGAAAAAAAAGAAGAAAAAGAGGAAAAAGATGAAGAAAGGAAGGTGTGCCTTTCTATATATGTTGAAACTTTGTGTAGTTGTTTTTCGATTTATCAGTTTGTTTTTGACGCTGGCGCTGCTTTCCATATTTTCCTTTGGTGACCTGGAAAGAATTTTGAATCCATCCTCCTCTTCCTCCTCTTCCTCCTCTTCCTTTAGCTCCATCTGCAACCTTCCATCCTTTCCTACAGCCTCTTCCAGTCTTTTTTTTTTTTGTCTTGCTCTCGTAAACAACCCTTTTGAACTGCCAAAACCTCGTCCCTTCTTCAATCTTTCCAGCCCCTTCCAGCCACATTCCAGTCCCCTCTTCTCCTGTAGTACATCCATTAACCCCACCCACCTTCCAAACCTTCCCCACCTTCCCCACCTTCCCACGTACTCTTTCCCTTTTTCTCTCCTTCATTTTGTCCTCTTTTCTTCATTTTCTTTTCTTTTTCTCCTTCCCTTTACTTATCTAGTCGCTTTTTTTTTTCTTCTCTTTCCTCGTCTTTCCTTTCCTTTACCTTCTACCATAAAATTTCATCCCCAGCTGTCCTCTCTCTCTCTCTCTCTCTCTCTCTCTCTCTCTCTCTCTCTCTCTCTCTCTCTCTCTCTCTCTCTCTCTCTCTCTCTCTCTCTCTCTCTCTCTCTCCGTTTCCTTTTCTCGCTGTTGTTTGTTAGGAAGTCAATGTATGCGAGTCACAACTTTTTGGAAGGCTCTGAGAATGTTGTTTATGCCGTCACCTCCATGCACGCACACACGCACTCGCACACACACACACACACACACACAC
>JAPQNM010000047.1:9980159-9990159 GCA_029783475.1 Metacarcinus magister
AGAAGAACATTTGAGTAGATGAAGAATACTAAAATAAGCTGGAAGAGTTGATTCGACTAAGGAAATCGATCTTGGACTAACAGAGTGAACCTTGAAATAATTAAATAAAATGAATAAATAAATCCTGGAAGGCGAGAATGTAGCTTGAAACAATGGACTGAATCAAAGGAATTCTGGAACGCAAAGTGAATGAAAACCTGGAACAAGAGCTGAGAAAGCCTGGCACATGGAAATTATTAACAAAACTGAAAGTAATAAAATAAAATAAAACACCAAAAGAAGCTGGAACACTGCATTTGATAACAATAACAAAGTGAAACTAACAAAGTAAACGTAGAAATAAGTGGAATTATGAAAGTAACTCTGAAATTAATCTTGCATGAACCTTAAGGATGAAATCTGCAATAAAACCTTGGAAAAAAAACATGGAGTGAACTGAAATGAACCTCGATTGAACCCAAATATAATGTCTGGAATAAAAAAAAAAAAATAAAACCCTGAAATAAAACTCCGAGTGAATTGGAATGAACCTCCAACGAACCTTAATTGAACCTCTGGAATGAATGCTGCAAAAAACCTTCGAAATAAACCACGAATGAACTGAAATGAACCTCGTAAGAACCTCAATTAAACTTCGAATCGATCCTTGGAATAAACCCCTGGAATGGACCCCTGGAATGGACCCCTGGAATGACCCACTGGAATACCCCCTAGAATAAACCCCTTAGAATGTACCCCTGGAATGAACCCTTAGAATGACCCCCTGGAATACCCCCTGGAATAAACCCCTTAGAATGACACCCTGGAACGCACCCCTGGAACCTGTGTTAGGGTGGGTTCAGGTAGGATGACGGTCTTGCTGTTAGGTCTTATTGGCCCAACGAAGGCAAGGTGGAGGCAGAGGCGGAGGGTTAGTCAGCCATGTTGATTGTCTTGCCGCGGGGATCTCAAATATATAAATTTCAGGTCACCTCTTCCCTCCCTTCCTCCCTTTCTCATTTTTTCCTTCCAATTCCCACTTCTCTCTCTTCCTTTCCTTTCATTCCTTCTATCGTTTAATTCCTCCTTCCCCTATTCCGTTCCCTCCAACCCTTAGCATTTTTTCTTTCTCTTTATCTCCCTCCCATCTATCCTTCCTCACTTGCTGTATACCTCCCTTTTTCCATTTTTTTTCTTTCTCTATTCTTTTCTCTCTCTTCCTTTAAATATTTTTCCTCCAATTTTGTCTTTTCGTTCACCTGTCTTTCCAATCTTTCCTTCTTCTCCCTCCCTCTCTTACTTTCCCTTCCCTGTCGCTTCCTCTCCTTTACTCCCTTCCTTCCTTAACCCTGACCTTCTCCTTACCTTCCTTCCCTCAACGCCTTTCCTCCTTCATTTTCCTTTCCTCACACCAACCTTTCCTCCTTTCCCTTGACACTCCTCTCCTTTCCTTTCTTCAGCTTCTCCCTCCTACCTCCACCTCTACTCCTCCCTTCTATACTATTTCCCTTCAAATTATACCTTTCCTTCCTCCCTTCCGGTCCTTTCACTCCCTTCACTAGCTCCTCATCTCTCTCTCTCTCTCTCTCTCTCTCTCTCTCTCTCTCTCTCTCTCTCTCTCTCTCTCTCTCTCTCTCTCTCTCTCTCTCTCTCATTCTCTTCTTTTCTCTTTTCCCTTTTCCCTTTCCCTTTTTTCCCTGTTATCGTCTGGCCTGCGGATATAAGTTGGTGGTGAGGCAGCTGCAGGTGGGTCGAACAGATCACCGAGGCTTCTGCAGAGTATCGGTACAAGCCTAAGGTAAAGAAAGTTGCAGTTTGTGGGGATCAAGTTTTGTGGTGGTGGTGGTGGTGGTGGTGGTGGTGGTAGGGAAAATAAATGTTGAGTGTTATGTTATGTTATGATAGCAATAGTAGTAGAGGTGGTAGTAGTAGTAGTAGTAGTAATAGTAGTAGTAGTAGTAGTAGTAATAGTAATAGTAGTAGCAGTAATAGTAGTAGTTAATAGTAATATGTGCCATTTTCCTTGTCATTATCCGAACTTAGGAGAGATAAAGGGAGAAGGAGGGAAGGTAGAGAGAATGTAGATAAAAAAACAAAAAAAACAAAGGGAAAGCGAGAAGATAATGAAGAATGAGAGGTTAAGAGAGAAGGAAAAGTGGGAAGAAGGGAATGGAGAGAATGGGATCAAAGATTAATGCAGGTAACTAATTAATTATGCAGGTGTTACATACCTGAACTGACTCACCTGGAAACTAACAAACAGGACAATATATACGTTGATTTTATACTAGAGGCTAAGGGAGGTAGGAGTAGGAGGAGGAGGGGATGGAGGAAAGTAATGAGAGAAAGGAGAGGGAGAGTAGGAAGGGAGACAAGAAGTGTGGCAAAGAGGAAAATTTAAGCATTATATAACTTCCTATATGATTATAAACCGCTATTTTTAAAGGAGGAAAATATTATACCCAATTAAAATGCGTTGTGTTACTTTTTATATTTGTTTCACGTAGTTATCAAAGTGTGCAGGAACTAAATGAATGAGTTGTAGTGATTGTTATGATAATATTTAATGTGGATGTTCATTTCAATCGGTGGCTCAAGGGATTGGGAACGCGGCTCTAAGGACGAGTTAACAAAAGGAAGCTATGATGTTATGATGAAAGGCGTCACTTGAAATATACTGTCTGCACCACTAACGGGCAAGGATCAGCCATCGATATCACGGCTCTCAAAGACTCCTACAGGGCATCAAAAAGACCAGACAACAACAGCAAACACAAGGGAGTACTGTTAGAAAGGCAACACTTCCGACATCAACCAGACCAGACCAGACCAGATCAGAACCGTGAACAAGATAGCCTACAAGTGCTAGAGGCCATGACATAAAGAAAAAAAAACGTAGTAATACAGACAAGTACAGGTACAGCATTGTGTTTTATATACTATGGTGGGGAAAGAAATATAGACTACGACAACATGTACATCTTTCTCTATCTATTTGTCTATCTATCTATCTATCTACCTATTTATCTATTTATCTATCTATCTATATCTATCTATCTATCTATCTCTATATATCTATCTAAAACAAGCACTTAATGAAAAATAGGTCTTTTAAGGCTATTTACAGCAAGTTCAGGGCGCACAATAAACGGTGGTGTGGGTGGTGACCTTCTGATGCCTTGTGTGTGTGTGTGTGTGTGTGTGTGTGTGTGTTTGTGTGTGGGTGTGTGTGTGTGTTCGTCCGTGTGTGTACTGTTTACTTGTTATTATTCACATATTTATTTGTTTCTTCGTATGTGTTGAGAATGGAGGTGTGTTGGGATGCGATGCGAGGCACGCCTACTAATGGTGCACACACTGATGTATTCGTGTGTTTTGGTTCACTGATAGGCTAACATTTATTTAGGTGGAGCGTTGTACCAATTGTTTGTTCATTGTTGCCAGTATTATTACATCAACTATTTCAATAACCTGTTTTCCGCTGCGTGATAATACATATTGGAATCATCCCATTTATTTGCATTCTTTATTTATATATTAATTATTTTATTATATATTTTCCTTTTTAAAACAATCATAGAATTCCTTGTTTCTTATCCATTCATTTATTCATATTGTTTTCCCTTGTGTTCCGGTCTTCCCTTGGGGCTCATGCTGGTCGCCTTCCCACGCCTTGCCACGCCTCCCTAGACACGCAGCCCCGTGGGAGTACTGGCCTCACGTGTTACTACTCTGAATACAAGGGTGTGTGTGTGTGTGTGTGTGCGCATTTATATACATTTAGTTTTGTTTCTAAACCCTCTCTCACTCTATCACACACACACACACACACAAACACACACAGAGACACAAGCACACACACAATTTAATTTATCTGTTTACATAGCATCACACTGCCCACACAAGCCGGCCAGTAGCTCAGGACGTGGACAAAGGAGCCTGCCAGGACTGACCACAAGGTACAGGTCTGTGGTGGCAACGTCTTATACCATTGTGTGTTGTGTTGTCCCATGTATTAACCTGCTGCAAATTGAGAGGCAAGTTATAGCAAGTTATAGCATCTAACTTTGTAGTATTGGCAGGTGTGGTGGTAGAATACGTGATGATGTGTAATTCACCACCATCATCATCATCACCATCACCATCACTATCATCACCACTACTGTTGCTTCACCGCTGCCTCATATTCGTCCCCTAAAATGCAGAAAACCTCGCTCGATGGTAATGTTAAGTTCCACGCAAAGCTCTTATCTTTACAAATAACAAAGCTTAAGTGTGCACGCCAGCGAGGATAAGGACGAGGAGGACGAGGAGGAGGAGGAGGAGGAGGAGGAGGGTGAACGACAACGATGTGCAATAGAAGAAAAGGCAAGAAGGGGAGGAGGGGGAGTATACGGCATAGTTACTTACGGAAACACACATAGGAGGAGGGAGTGAAGGAGCAGAAGGAGAAGGAACAAAAGCAGGTGGAAGAGGAGAGCAGGAAGTGGTCGTGGTAGTGCATTTAGAGAACACGAGGGTCAGGTCTGGTTAAGACGACTGTTTTCCTGTACTGTTAACATGGAATAGCTTCATCAGTGTTACATCTCCGCCTGTCCGGGAGGGGGAGAGGGTTGGGCGTGACGGTAGAGTTCAGAGCTGCTTGTTATCATGTACAGTTTGCTTATATTATTAAAAGTGACTATATATCCATTGTTATATCATTGTTCTTCAGCTCATTCATAAGGTAAATATAATCCATGTTGATTATAGGAGAGAAAAGACTGTATATACAATAACATTTTAGCTTAGAAAAGAGATTAGGACTTAGAAGCATCACCATGTATGTTGGTGGATGTGATTGTCAACACACTCGCGCTGTGACTACTACTGTGATTATGCTTGCTAGTTAGTGTTGAATAGGTTAGGTTAGGTTAAGTTAGTGTTGAATACCGCTGGAGTCATAATGTAGGTTCTATAAAACGCTACCAGCTGCCGTCCCCCACAACTCCACCCTTATTCGTCCTCCATGTACACCTCTTAATCAACAGTTGTTCTGCTTCACACTATTCTATATCAGTGCAGAACAGACTAGACTAGACGGGGATGGCCTTAAGGAATCCAGCAATACATGGAGAAGGGTGGAGTCGGTCATGCTGGATACAAACACGCGGGAATCCAAACTCTGCTGCCTAAACTCTGACTAACACTACTGATGACGCTGCTCCGTGTGATACATAACAAAGCAGTCTGGACCGAACCTAAGAGTGTAGTGGAACGATTCGGAGGAGGAGGAGGAGGAGGAGGAGGAGGAGGAGGAGGAGGAAGAGGAGGAGGAGGAGGAGGAAGAGGAGGAGGAGGAGGAGGAGGAGGAGGAGGGAGGGAGGGGATAGGTAAATGGAGCGGAAGAAGACTAAGGGTTACCAGGAAGGAGGGACAAAATGGATGGTGTCTACACGTTCCTACACACACACACACACACACACACACACACACACACACACACACACACACACACACACACACACACACACAGCATCTGGGATCATTTGGGCAAACATCCCACAGCCAAAGTTACTGAATAGAGTCCGCCTTAATTACAGCAGGTGAGGAGGAGGAGGAGGAGGAGGAGGAGGAGGAGGAGGAGGAGGAGGAGGAGGAGGAGGAGGAGGAGGAGGGGGGGGAAAGGAGGAGGAGGAGTTAGAAGATGGAAGGGGAATAAATATGTATATCAGAAACCCTTTATAATCGTACGTCTGGCAGAGCGAGTGTGCAAGAGTCAAATTGTCGTACTGTGGAGTTTAAACTTGAGGTGTACTGAAGTTTAATTGCATACGAGGATAACAACTTCGACTTGGTGGTGTGTGTGGGTGTGGACGTGTGGACTGAGAGGCTGACTCACTCGTGTGTCCCCATTTAGAATACTGTGTACACTTTTGGTCACCTTGTTTCAAGAAGGACATACAAACTAGAGAAAAAAATGATACCAAGATTACGTAACAAATCATACGAGGAACAACTTATAGAACTAAGCTTTTTTCCCCTAACGAAATGAAGGCAGTTATCAAAATCTTCAAAGGTTATACTTACGCAAATCCAGACGCCTATTTCACAGTGGACCGGACTAACATAACAAGACACAAAGGTTACAAAATAAGAAAGGTTTCGAAACAAATGAAGGCAAATACGTTATCTTTAATCGCGTTGTCAATGTTTGGAATGAACGGACTACCCTCAAACGTCGTTAACTCCGCTTTAACTTTAAAAAAAATGCCTCGATAATTGCTTCATATCAAATCCCCGGCTAGCACTGTTCTCTTGAGGCTAATTAATTATTTATCATATAGTTTAGACAAGTTAAACAGCAAAGTAGAGAGCTTTAGGTGTGCTGCTGTTTGTTCTCCTTTGTACTCCTTTGTAGTCGTCGTCCTCTTCCTCATTATAATTCTACTTGGGACTTTGGAAGACGTCGCCGTATTCCTAAGTTGTCTAGATGATGCAACTAAAAGGAAGAAGTCAGAGAGCTGGGGACTCCTACCTCGAGAATTTACCAAGAAATAGAAATAGAGAATTAGAGAATGATATTATGTTTTATTTTTATTTGTTTGATATTCTATTTTACATTTTACCTTTTGATCATTATATATTTTATTTTGGTTTCTTTGTTGTTTTATGTCGTGTTTGTGTCTTGGAAAGGAAAGTGGGTATGTATGGTGGCAGAGATAGAGGCAGAGGCAGGGACAGAGGGAGAGGCAGAAGCAGAGGCAGAGACAGGTCGTATGTAGAGTTATTCCCATAGTCAGTTCATACACACTTGACCCATCAACGCTTTGTGGTCTTATAAGTCTTTAAGCCGAGCGTTGAGTAGCTACTGCCACATGTTTTCAATTCGTGATTTTCTATGATTACTATCTTCTACTTTTTTTTCACAATCAAGGCGTTTTCTCATATTCAAAGATACTTATTTATTTATGTGATCATATATTTCTTCTTTTTCCTTATAAATTAATACTTAAACATGTAAGTAAAAGAATATATGTGATAAATCAATATATTTACATATAATAAATAAATTAATACAATATACAACAGTAAGGATTAATACAATTAATGAATACATGTAAAATACAATTCCATACAAGGAGTGTTTAAGGTCGACACAAACACATCAAGGAACAAACTATTCCAAGACGTTCATCAACGAAACCAAACTATTCAGCCTCGTTGTATACATAATGTATACTATTGAGTCTATAGTATACATTATGTATACAACGAGGCTGAATAGTTTGGTTTCGTTGATGAACGTCTTGGAATAGTTATGTGTATGTATATAAACATATACACACACACACACACACAGACAATGACGTAATCAAACATATTAAGAAATACATTTTGGTCAAGAATAAACATAATTTTATAGATTACAATATTTTTTAATGATTTTTTTTTACATCTAACTTTTTTTTGTATATACATTTAGTTTCTATAGTGTCAATAAGATGAATGAAACCATCCATTGACAAGGTGGGCGAGAGGAGGAGGAGGAGGAGGAGGAGGAGGAGGAGGAGGAGGAGGAGGAGGAGGAGGAAAAAACACAAGGTAGAGTAGCAAATGACTATGGAGTACAAGACTAACCTTTCCTTCCCTTCGTGAATATGTAAACACCAGGACCAACGTTATCTTGTAGGGCCTCATCAAGCCTTCTCTTAATTAAACCGCCTCCCTTCACCCTACCTTATACCTCCTTGCCTCTCCCCTTCTTTCATTCATCTCCATTCATTCCATTCCCTTCCCTTCCCTTCCCTTTCCTTTCCTTCCCTTCCCTTCCCTTCCCTTCCCTTCCCTTCCCTTCCCTTCTCTTCCCTTCATTCCTTTTCTCCCCACTTCTACGCACCTTTGAGGGAGAGGAATAGAGGAAGGGAAAGAGGAGGAAGGGGAATGACCTGTAGGGTGGAGGACAAAGCCAGGGTGGAAGGGTTTATTAAATTGAGGTGGAGGAAGGGGCAGGGAGGTTAAGGGTTATGTAGATGTATTGGGGATGGGTGATGGTAAAGGGAAGGAAGGGGTTTGTGGGGAAGGGGTGAGGGAGGGAGAGGGTAGGGAGGGGGAATGAGGTGGGTAGGGGTGGATGCAAGATTGAGAGGGGAAGAATAAGGGTTATAATAAGTTGTATGCAAGTAGGATGAAGGTATATTGTGAGGTACCGAGAGAGAGAGAGAGAGAGAGAGAGAGAGAGAGAGAGAGAGAGAGAGAGAGAGAGAGAGAGAGAGAGAGAGAGAGAGAGAGAGAGACTCCAGAATATTACACACTTAGCTGTAGGCAGTCATAATGTAGAAGACAAGATTCCAGCGATAGACACATGCAAGGGTTAGAGGGTAAGGGAGGAAGGGTGTTGAGGAGAGGAAGGGCGGCGTCGAAGGGGAGGAATCAATGAGCAAAGGGAGCAAGGAAGGTTAAGAAAATGATAACTTTGCATAGTTTTTAATAAGACAAGAAAATCAGACATACATACATACACACAATCAGTAGGAGGAGGAATACAAATAAGACGAGAGGTAATGTTTTCCTTACTTCAATAGGAGACAGGCTAATGGGTGCCAGACTGAGAGAGAGAGAGAGAGAGAGAGAGAGAGAGAGAGAGAGAGAGAGAGAGAGAGAGAGAGAGAGAGAGAGAGAGAGAGAGAGAGAGAGAGAGAGAGATAATCACCTTCAACATTGAGACTAAATAATATAGTTAAAAAATGAGTGGTAAGCCATACAAATATTGGCTTCGTGTTGCCATTCAGGAAAGTAAAGGAGTATGTGGGATAAAGGAATAGTTATGTTGGATAAAGGAATAGTTATGTGGGATAAAGGAATAGTCATGTGGGATAAAGGAATATTCATGTGGGATAAAGGAATAGTTATGTGGGATAAAGGAATAGTTATGTGGGATAAAGGAATAGTTATGTGGGATAAAGGAATATTCATGTGGGATAAAGGAATAGTCATGTGGGATAAAGGAATAGTTATGTTGGATAAAGGAATAGTTATGTTGGGATAAAGGAATAGTCATGTGGGATAAAGGAACAGTCATGTGGGATAAAGGAACAGTCATGTGGGATAAAGGAATAGTTATGTGGGATAAAGGAATAGTTATGTTGGATAAAGGAATAGTTATGTGGGATAAAGGAATATTCATGTGGGATAAAGGAATAGTTATGTGGGATAAAGGAATAGTTATGTGGGATAAAGGAATAGTTATGTGGGATAAAGGAATAGTTATGTTGGGATAAAGGAATAGTTATGTGGGATAAAGGAATAGTTATGTGGGATAAAGGAATAGTCATGTGGGATAAAGGAATAGTCATGTGGGATAAAGGAACAGTCATGTGGGATAAAGGAACAGTCATGTGGGATAAAGGAACAGTCATGTGGGATAAAGGAACAGTCATGTGGGATAAAGGAACAGTCATGTGGGATAAAGGAACAGTCATGTAGGATAAAGGAATAGTCATGTGGGATAAAGGAATAGTCATGTGGGATAAAGGAACAGTCATGTGGGATAAAGGAACAGTCATGTGGGATAAAGGAACAGTCATGTGGGATAAAGGAACAGTCATGTGGGAGTTTGTTTCTTGTTTTGAAAGGCAATTATTTGATTTAAACTGACCTGTGTGGAAAAAAATAATGAAATAACACAGTGAGAGAGAGAGAGAGAGAGAGAGAGAGAGAGAGAGAGAGAGAGAGAGAGAGAGAGAGAGAGAGAGAGAGAGAGACTTGGAAATGCCTGTCAAGTTTGCTTTCTACTTACGAGAAGTAATTAGAAAACTTTTTGCACCGCTACCGAGTTTCATATTTTGATAAACTCTTTTTTTTTCTTTCACTTTTCCGTCTCCTTTTCGTTCTTCACATTCTTTCTATACCTCCATATCTGTCTGCCTCTATCATTACTCTCTCTCTCTCTCTCTCTCTCTCTCTCTCTCTCTCTCTCTCTCTCTCTCTCTCTCTCTCTCTCTCTCTCTCTCTCTCTCTCTCTCTCTCCTTGTTTATCTGT
>JAPQNM010000047.1:9995159-10005159 GCA_029783475.1 Metacarcinus magister
ATGTTGAAATATCTTTATGAATAGATGTCTTGGGGATGAAAAGGTCTGAGTCCCAAAAGATCCATTGCCGAAAAGTTCTGACGACCAGTTAGTCTATGACAGAAATGACTTGATGATGAGATGACCTGAGTACCAATCCCTCCAGTATGAAATGACTTGCACCTTTTATTTTCTAACGCTGCTAAGAGGGTGTAGTGTTGATGCTGCGTCTTGATATCAGGTTTTTACCATAAGTTTACTCTCTTATTGTTAGCATGAAAGTAATGTTAACCAGTATGATAAAAAAACACTCCATACTGACGAGTGAATAGAGGAAAACAAACACCTTCTCCTTTCCATCTATGTACCGTCTTGAAGATATTTAGATAAAGGTTATACATACATTTTTTGCCCAATTCCGTTTCCATTCCACGTCGTTTGTATAGGAAGAAAGTTTTGGGTTCACGCTGCATGGATCATTAAACAAACACTTGCTCACGTCTGTAATGGGATCTGTTACCTGTAGCACACACGGCACAGGTGTTAACAGGGGGAGTAGTGGTGTTGGGTGTAAATAGAGAAAGAGAGAGAAAGGAAAAAAAGAGATATAGAGATAGAGAGAGAAAAAAGAGAAAAAAAAAGAGATAGAGAGAGCAAAAAGCGTGGTATCGAAGTAGATAGTATTCCCCCCCCCCCTGTAGCATAAATTTCCCCCCGTGACCATTGTGTTCCCCTTGGATGGCAAATGGATATTGACTTTCGCTTACCCGGCGGCCAATCTCTTAAGGCCAGGAAGAGAGAGAGAGAGAGAGAGAGAGAGAGAGAGAGAGAGAGAGAGAGAGAGAGAGAGAGAGAGAGAGAGAGAGAGAGAGAGAGAGAGAGAGAGAGAGAGAGAGAGAGAGAAGAAACGGAAAAAAAACTTAATTAAATTCTTGGCAGTTCTTGCAATATCTCGTGTCAGAAGTAATAAAAAGTTGTCATATTCTGTATGTCGATAATTTTATTTATTCTTCTTTCTTTCTCTCTCTATTTCTTTCTTTCCCTCTCTTAGTGTGTGTGTTATTATTGTTGTCTCGTAGTAACAAGTGGAAGGTTTCGCGTCAATAGTCATTATTAGTTTACACTAAGGAGCCTCTTCTCTCACAGATAAACTCTTACTTAACTTGTTGTAAATTACCTGTAATAAGATGACTTGTGATTACATTTACGAGCCTAAAGTCGCTTACTGGCACTGTGGGTGAGGTGGTCGCTCTTGTCTTTCTTCCTTTGTTGTTTTTATTCACCTTTACGTAAGTCTTCTGTTTAGAACCTTGCATGTCTGGTTGTTTTTTTTTAATACTCAGTCGTGTTTTACATCAACTGATGACTAAATCCGGGTCTGGGTTTTCAAATATTTCTTTATTTTATCAAGTAATCGTTAGAAATCGCCTGTCTTTTTTCTTCTCCTTCACATAATCATTTTAAATTGCGACCTTTAACATTATCACCATCAGCAGCACACACTCCAAAAATGTTCGACTCAAAAATATAATTGATGTCCAGGAATAGAAATAAAGTAAAACCTGGAGACAAAATCAGGTGTGGGCTGTAAAAAGCACACACAGCTCGGCCCTTGATGCTGCATTCCAACACCATGACATGTGCTGCACTCACGCACGCACGCACCCACGCTCACCTATCTTCATGTATGTGTGTGTGTGTGTGTGTGTGTGGGTGTGTGTGCGTTCTCCCATGAGTGACAGGCATAGGAATCTGCTGGTCTTGTCTGTAAGGCTCTTCACAAACGACTGACGAGGATGCATGTGTGTGGTGGCGTGAATCTCCTACCGTGGGTGTGCTATTGTAGTGAGGCGAGACGCAGCGGGTGGACGTGATGTGGTATTCATGTGTAAAGGTTCCTTATGACGTGTTTTCCTCCCTTGACACAACGTCCTATAGTGTAGAGACGCACCTGTGGCTTGCTATGGATGACGGTGGTACTCCTGGAATCAATCTTTGTGTAGCGCTGTATTGGTAGATGCGGTAACAGTTAGTATACAGAATATTGGGTTAGCGTTGCCCCACACCACTTAGGTATCTATAGGGACCTGTCGTGTAGGGAAGCACCTGGGACGGGAACGGAAACACCTGCAGCACTATCAGCCTCTGCCTCCTCATTGTGTTGGCTTACAGACCCAGAAACACAGAAGACACCTTAGTGCATCCTCACTCAGAGATACACAGCTTCCCTGTCATAACTCTAGGGCAGTCTACACACACACACGCACGCACACACACACACACACACACACACACACACACACACACACACACACACACACACACACACACACACACACACATACGCATACATAGAGAGAGAGAGAGAGAGAGAGAGAGAGAGAGAGAGAGAGAGAGAGAGAGAGAGAGAGAGAGAGAGAGAGAGAGAGAGAGAGAGAGAGAGAGAGAGAGAGAGTGTTAAGCTTGAAGAATGCCATTATTTCCGCCAAGCTTATTGACATTCAATTCCTCTTTCTTTCGTATTATTTTTCTTCGAATATACAGTGCCTTGTGACCCACCTTTCTCCTGATATGTATATGTATGCATGTATGTATGTATGTATGTAAGAATGAAATAGTAACCTTCATCATCATCATCAACATCATGCAGCACACACCACCACCACCACCACCACCACCACCACCACCACCACCACCACCACCAACACAAAGGCCTCCCACAACTTCCTCCACTCATGACTCTCTCTTGTTCACTTAATTATAACATTGTGCAAACACGGGACAACAACTGCCTCAACTTGCACCTTCCTCTCTTGTTTGCTCACACTCTCCCCTTGATTGATAACGCACGCGGCTTCAGACCAAGAAACATATTTATCAAAGAGTACACGCAACCTTTATATTCTGCACGCCCACTAGGTAGCAGGTAGGTGCGTTATAGCTTATTAGCAGATGCACTTTCAGCAGGTACGTAAGTAAGGTTGTAGTAGGTTTTAGCAGGTACGGTTAATGACACAGGTAGGTTAGTTCTTAACAGGTAGAAGTTAGTAGGCACAGGTAGCTAAATGTTCACTGATACAGATGGTGGAGAGAGAGGGAGAGGGAGAAAGGGTCAGAGAGTGCGTATATAAGGATTGATGTCTCTTCTGTGGTCTCTCTCTCTCTCTCTCTCTCTCTCTCTCTCTCTCTCTCTCTCTCTCTCTCTCTCTCTCTCTCTCTCTCTCTCTCTCTCTCTCTCTCTCCAGGTACACCCTTGCCCAGGTCGCTGCTAGACACTGAACGTCGCTTCTCTAGTGGGACTTTTTATTTATTTATTTTTTTCATCCGTCATGGTATCCGCACGTACTGTCTCGGAAAGGAATAAGGAACGCTTCGCTTCACTTTGATGAAATTCACAACAGACAGACAGTGTTCCCTCCGTGGTTTTCGTCACGCTTCCACAAGTCTTCATCCCGCTTCAACTTTCCATCACGTGGCTGGCTGTCAGGACTCTGGGATCTGTGGTGGGTGTTCCCTTTCATCCCACGGCCTAGCAGACTTTCCTTACGCTTGCACGATAAATCACATACAGATGCAGCTTTTTTTTTTCTACAATATATTTTACAAAGAAATGGCAGGATGGCAATGAATTTTCTACCATAATAACATAAAAGAAAGTCGAAGAAAAGGTAGTTTGTAGCACTCCTAGTTAAAAGTGTCAATTCCCGGCCATGAAAAAAATAGAAAAGGTTGTAGAAATTACATTTGAAATTGTTCCGATAAAAAGACATATTCTATCTAATAGTTAGATGAAACAGGCGAAGCGAAACGAAACAAAACGGCACAATTAACACTTATCATTCGTTTAGTAGAAGTCCAAATTTTCTACAATAAAGAGAAGAAAAACGTCAAAATAAAGCTAAATAATCCCTCGTAGTTCATTTTCTTGTCGTAATATACACAAATTATTATTAAACCGCTTATCATATCATTATTATTATTATTATTATTATTATTATTATTATTATTATTACACTTTAATCTAATCTAAGTCAAGTGTGAGGTTAATCAATATTACCTTGAGGCCGTGCGTGGGATGGTGTTGTGTCAGGTGCACTGGTGTGTGTTAAAGGGCGTCCTTCTCCTTTGTCTTTAGGGTGTGATTGCAGGTAGGTGTAGAGTGGCCCTGACCCGACAGGTACAAGGTAATTAGGTGACATCTGCACTCTCACGTACCCCAAGAAGCTGATGTTTGCACGTGCCTTATATATTTTTAATTGATTTTACTGATGAACAAGATTATGTACCCTGGCTCTCTCTCTCTCTCTCTCTCTCTCTCTCTCTCTCTCTCTCTCTCTCTCTCTCTCTCTCTCTCTCTCTCTCTCTCTCTCTCTCTCTCGTGTGCACGTATCACCGGTTACTTTCAAAACGCTATAAACAGAAACCCAAATAAACACTTTTGCCGAGCCACATGTGTCACTCATATTACCTTTCCAATTAACAAGGTGGACAGCATTCCCATCCCCACTCTCTATCCCCTACAACCCATTTCCCCTCCCCTTCCCTCCCCTTCCCTTTCCCTTTGCATCCCTTGACACCCTCTCCCCCCGGCCTTTACTGCATCATAACGGGACCATCAATAACACGCGGCTTTGTCAGGGTGATGGGTAGGCCCGACCGATGCACTGTTGGGTTTAATGAGCACAGAGCATTCCCCTGTCCCGCCTCCTTTCGACAGGGAGACGTGGTTCATTACATTTGTGTGTGTGTGTGTGTGTGTTGGGGGCGAGGCGGGGCTAGGTGAGGTGGGGGCGGGGCGGGGAAGGGAGGGCATCGAGTTATATTCAGTGATGTGGTACTCATATTGTTGGACTCTCTCTGTCTCTGTCTCTCTCTCTCTCTCTCTCTCTCTCTCTCTCTCTCTCTCTCTCTCTCTCTCTCTCTCTCTCTCTCTCTCTCTCTCTCTCTCTCTCTCTCTCTCTCTCTCTCTCTCTCTCTCTCTCTCTCTCTCTCTCTCTCTCTCTCTCTCTCTCTCTCTCTTTCTCTCTCTGCCTCCCTTCCTTCCCTCATCTTACATTTTTAATACTCTGTTTTGTGTAATCTTCCTTCATATTTAGTCTTCCCTTTCCATCCATATCCAGCATTCCACCCTTCATTCCATTCTCATATTCTCTTCGGCTCTCCTCGTCCACCCTCCTATTTGTTTTTGTGCCCCGTTCCTGTTCCCTTCTCCCTCCCTTCCTCCCTTTTTTCAGGAACGATGGGAATAGGAATGGGGTGAGGCGCACTGTCACCCACATTCCTGATGTTTATTTGAATGTGTAAAATTTTGTGAATAGTTAACCTTCTTTGTTGTAGCATTTTTCTCACTGACACGTTCCACAGATGCTTACGAGTGTGTGTGTGTGTGTGTGTGTGTGTGTGTGTGTGTTGTGTGTGTGTGTGGGGGGGTGTGTGTGGGGGTGTGTGTGTAGGTGTGTGAGGAGGATGTGTTCAATGTGACTTCTAGGTGGCTGTCTGAAACTCATCTTTTTCTTGCTGTTTGTATTGGGAAAGTCTAGTTATTTCTTCTCTATCTCTATATATAAAGCGAGGATTTGTCTTTTTTTTTAATCCCTACAATGAGGTGAAGGAACTAGTCGTGCCACTCCAAATATAGCGAGTGTTTTTTTTTCTTTTTCCTACTTATTCTTTTATCATCATTTCCTTTCGGTTACCTCTTTTATCCAATATTCATCCTTTCTTCTTCTTTGAGCGTACGTACGTAATACTTGTCTTATCTCTTTCCTCAAATGAAAATAAAAAGATCCATATTTTCTCCTACTTCAACGAGTAATCTTCTTCTTTCTCTCCTTCGAATTTTGATGATGAATATTTAAGTTTTATAATGAACACGTTATCAAAAATTGTCGTGATAGTTTGTGTGTGTGTGTGTGTGTGTGTGTGTGTGTGTGTGTGTGTGTGTGTGTGTGTGTGTGTGTGTGTGTGTGTGCCTCATTAGTGCTGGTCCTCGTGACGCTACACTTGATCATGTCATTGTATCGTCACCTATCATGTTGCAGTTGGCCGGGCGAGAGAGAGAGAGAGAGAGAGAGAGAGAGAGAGAGAGAGAGAGAGAGAGAGAGAGAGAGAGAGAGAGAGAGAGAGAGAGAGAGAGAGAGAGACCTACACACACACACACACACACACACACACACACACACCACACACACACACACACACACACACACACCTACACACACACACACACACACACACACACACACACACACACACACACACACACACACACACACACACACACACACACGTACGTTAGAACTAGATGATTGAGTTTATGGTCATTTAGTCACGCAGGATTGTTCTATGATCGATTATTTGAGTGTCGAGTGTCCGGTACAGATAGACAGATAGGCAGATAGGCAGTCAACAGGCGCCTTATTGACAGCTGCGGGAGGGTTGAAAATGTTCTCGTGTTCTCATCGGTATTAATATGGATTGCAGGGAAGGAGGGAATACAGGTGTGTGTACGTGTGTGTGTGTGTGTGTGTGTGTGTGTGTGTGTGTGTGTGTGTGTGTGTGTGTGTGTGTGTGTGTGTGTGTGTGTGTGTGTGTGGAAAGAATTATTTTTCTCTTGCCTCTGAGTTTGCTGTCATTAGGTAATTAAAGACAGGTGTGTTTTTTTCTTTTCGGGTACATTTACATTACCTGTTTCCTCTATTTTATTATTTGTGAATTGAAGTGTTAACCTTTTAAAAAAAAGTGTATATATATTTGTGTTTCTTATCTATCAATGTAGATCTGATTTTATATTTGTGTTGATCTGTGTGTAACTATCTACATTTATATATCTGTTTATGTCTATCTCTATCTGTATATTCTTATTCATCTATCTATCTATCTATCTATATGTTTGACTATGTATCTATCTGTGTATTTTCTCATTCCCTTATTAGTGTGTATCAATAACCCTTTTCTCCTTTTACTGTTCCTTTACGAGTATTATTATCAAACATTACTTTACCGAGCACTAAGGATTTCAGGTGCAGTACGCTTCAGAACACCTTTATCTTCCTTCAATAGAAATAAAGTGATACGCAGTAAATCTCCATCAAATTATTAGAAAGAAAACGGCAAAAGTGAAGCAATTAATAATGAAACACAACGTGGGTAGACTCCTTCGTGCCCCTTCATAGTATTGAGACATAGAATGGAAGGTTACAATAATAGATAAAGTGATTTTCCCATAGTGAAGAATTCCTTTTGTCTTGTGAAAGCGACCCACGTATACAGGTAATGATAGTGTAGATGAAAGAGATGACGTGAGTGAGTGGATGAATGGATAGAGAAAGGAAGAAAGAAAGACAGAAAGAAGGAAGGGAGAGAGGATTCGATAGGATGTCAATACCAGATGACAGGAGAAACGAGGGAATAGATAAAAGAAGGAAGAAGAGAGACGGCAGTCCTTCTCATAACTGTCCTTCTTATGTGTGTGTGTGTGTGTGTGTGTGTGTGTGTGTGTGTGTGTGTGTGTGTGTGTGTGTGTGTGTGTGTGTGTGTGTGTGTGTGTGTGTACCCTCTCTCCATTCATCTCCAGGACTTCTAAGCTGAGTGACTGAATGAGTGACTTGACTCCAAATAACTGACAGACTGAGATTAAACTGGAGGAAGAAAGAAACAGAAGGAGAAAAGTATCAAGGGAAACATTGGAGAGAGAGAGAGACAGAGTATTACGGAAGGGAGAGAGAGAGAGAGAGAGAGAGAGAGAGAGAGAGAGAGAGAGAGAGAGAGAGAGAGAGAGAGAGAGAGAGAGAGAGAGAGAGAGAGAGAGAGAGAGCTAGCTTTCATCCTACTATAACAACGGTGCTTGTCGTTCATATTTGCATTTCCACGCTTCAGCGCCGAGCCTTTTCATAACCTGCTGTCAGAGTCAATATCAGCTGCAGTTCGTCCTGGTGTTTCAAAGCTGTTCAAAAGCCTGGTCTTGATCATCCTGCCGGCGAAATTCACTCCCTGATATATTGATAACAAGATCACATGATACCATTGATAGCTTTTGTTTTATTATTCTTTTTTATTATTATTTTGCTTTATTTAATTTTAGGGAAAGGTGGAATATTTTTATAAGTGATGTTAGAAAGGGTTAGTTTATTACTACTACTACTACTACTACTACTACTACTACTACTACTACTATTACTACTACTACTACTACTACTACTACTTTAATAATAACAACAACATAAGCAGCAGCAACATTGAACAAGGTGCAGGTACTAACACACACACACACACACACACACACACACACACACACACACACACACACACACACACACACACACACACACACACACACACACACACAGGCTGTTTTCATGTATTTTATTGCCGCAAATCACGAAGAATAATTGCACGCCGGGAATGAATGAAAAAGTTGCAGCGTGAAAAGTTGGAATCTGTTCAGCGCTCGAGTGGCGTCCGATTTATTTCGAGTAACTTTTAACACCTGTACCTCTTCATTATTTACATTCAGGGCCGGTAATTAGGTGATGAATAATGAACATTTAATGAGCCGAATTTGATAATTGATTGCTTCTCTCTCTCTCTCTCTCTCTCTCTCTCTCTCTCTCTCTCTCTCTCTCTCTCTCTCTCTCTCTCTCTCTCTCTCTCTCTCTCTCTCTCTCTCTCTCTGTTGTAATTTATGTTCTACTAATATTACGTTAATCCATCTTGCCGTATATGGAATGACGCCTAAATAAATCTGACTGGCTTTACGGATCGCTGGTAATTACTTCAAGGTTGTTGGGACGTGAAATTGAGTAGAAGAGAACCATTAGTTAACTGAACTCGCCGCGGTTATACGGTCCACTACGAGTATTGTCCTGCACTCCACTTCCACTTCCACTGCTGCTCCACCTGCCGTCCCTCACTCCACTCCACTGGCCTGCTTTACTGGCCTACTTCAGTATCTCCATCGTCCCGTTAACTGTCTCACTGTTTCGCTACGATGTTTCACTGTTTTGTTGTTCTTCTTAACTGTTTGATTGGCTCATTGTTTTGCTGAGTTGGTTCACTGTTTCGGTGCTAGTTCAAAGCTTCATTAAGTTTTTCTGATGCTTTTGGTGGGGTTAATATTGTAGGATTTTTCTTATGCTCTGCTGATTCACAGGGATGCTTCACTGCTTCATTAGGTTAATATATTGCTTCACTAGGTTACTTCACTCCTTTACTAGAATGATTTACTGCTTCACTTTCAGTAGGTTAATGCACTGCTTTATTAGGTTAATTCACTGCTTCACTAGGCTGATTCACTACTTTCCCAGGTTAATTCACTGTTGGGCATCACTGTTGAGCGTCGTGGGTGCCTGCCGTGCCACAACACCCTGATGGTTAGGCAGGGTGAGGGGCGGAGCGGGGCGGGGCGGGCAGGGTGAGGGGAACGGGGCACGGGTCACCTTGCTAGGTCGTTCTCCCCTTACTCCGAGACCTATTCCCCCAACACAAGGTTTATTCCGAGGAGCGTCCAGTCTGTCCCCTTTAGGAAGGCGTGTGTTGTAGTGCTTTAAGGCGGTGCGGCAAGGCTTGTGGTATTGGTGGGGAGCGGGATTACCGGTTCGATCCCCACCTTGGTTGTATATTCCTTTATTGGCGTGGAGTGGCCGGCCCTGAGTTACCTGCACGCTTGCACGCTGCCCCTTACAGACGTGCCGTGCCGTGCTATACCGTGCTGTTGCGTGTCTCTTACGTGCGCCACCAAAACAGGTCCCTAATACCCTCTCCGCCCCCTCCCCCCTTCCCCTCTCCCCCTACCCCCCCTCTGCCCCCCCCCATTTAGCCACCCCCGCCCAACAACTCACCACCCCCCAAGCCCCACCACTCTCCTGCCCCCCTGCCACCGAACTGCACTACCTTATTGATGCCTTGTACCAGTGTGTGTGTGTGTGTGTGTGTGTGTGTGTGTGTGTGTGTGTGTGTGTGTGTGTGTGTTTTACAAGGGTAATATAATAAAATTTCCGAACAGAAGACTTATAATAGGATT
>JAPQNM010000047.1:10010159-10012659 GCA_029783475.1 Metacarcinus magister
CTTCTTAGTGTATGTGTCGATACGTGTGTGGAATGAAGGGAAGGGAAGGAGATGGCAAGTATGAGACGAAGAGATAACTTGTAAATACGAAATAAGAGGAGGAAAGGATATGACTTGCACTTATAATACGGAATGAAAAGGTAAAGACATGGCTTGTAAATTTATAAGTGAAGGAAAGGGAAGTATGTAGTGGTTCGTTCCTTGTACATGTGGAACGCCGGAACGGATCAGTAACTCGTGTTTAGTGATAGTTTGTACTCGTGTATATGTAACTTTGTGTGTTCTGGGAAACTAACTCTACAGCAAACCATTTTTTTTCCGTGCAGTTTGTGTATGTCCCTCGGTGTGTGTGTGTGTGTGTGTGTGTGTGTGTGTGTGTGTGTGTGTGTGTGTGTGTGTGTGTGTGTGTATTATCGCTTTGTTGTTGAATTATCTATAAAATCAGTGGTATTGATGGAAATGTATGGAATCATCAAACACACACACACACACACACACACACACACACACACACACACACACACACACACACACACACACACACACACACACACACACTGGATCGTCGTCATCTCCTTTTTCCCAACTTTCTCTTCAAGTTGTCTTTCATCTTCTCTCTCATATAACTTTCTCCCTCCTTTCCTCCATTCTCTTCCTTTACTCTTCCTTTAATCTTCCTCCTCCTTTCATCCCTTTCCTCCTTCTCCTTCTGCCTTTGTGAAACACCGTCTTTCTCTTCCTCTGCAGAAATTATACTTATAGTTGTGTTGTGTTGTTCCTCTTCTCCACAATCTCCTTCCACTAGCTGACCCTCCGTGTGTGTGTTCGAGTGTGTGTGTGTGTGTGTGTGTGTGTGTGTGTGTGTGTGTGTGTGTGTGTGTGTGTGTGTGTGTGTGTGTTTGCTTGCCTCTACTTTAATCTATCTTTGTACTATATATTTTTGGGGGTGTTTTTTTCATGTTCAATATTTCTTTGCACTTGTCTCATTCATCATAACTTGACAAAGACAAAAAATTATTAGAAAAAAACAAAAATCTCTTCCTTTCTTATTTGTTTCCCAGTCAAGGTTTGGGAAGAGGTCAGAGTTAGAGTGATAAGGTCATAGGAAGTGTAAAGGGTCAGGTGAGGATGTGTTTCAAGGTTATCGCTGCAAGGAAAGGTCGTGGTGTGTAGAGTGGTCAAAATTATAGTGGAATTCAAGGTCACAGTGCTTGAACTTATGTTGTGAAGGTGAGGTGTGTGGTAATAGTGTTTCGTGGATAAGGTCAGTGTTACAGTGTTGATTTAAGGTCAAAAGTTACAAATTAAGGTACATTTTTTTATCTTATAGTGTTTAATCAAGGTTACAGTGATGATGTTTTTAGGTGAAGGTCGTAGTGATGGTGTTAATACTTCAAGGTCAGAATGTTGAAATATTTTGGGGTCAAGATGGAGGACAGACTCAATGTTTTAGGTCACAGCATGAGAGATGAGGTCAAAGGTCATGGTACACACACACACACACACACACACACACACACACACACACACACACACACACACACACACACACACACACACACACACTGTATTGATATTTCAGGGTCACATTTAATAGTTGCCAAAATGAGGACAAAATATATATAAAATGAAAAGATGAATAAAGGCATAAAAATCACGGTAATTCCCTGAGGTCTCTAAAGGGTTGTTAATCGCCTTGAATGAAGCGCTTTATCACATCTTTACACTCTTCTCATCTTACTGCTTCACCTATTATTTGATTCGTATTAATTTATTGGAAAGGAATTTATTCAGCCATGTTTAGTTCCGGAGTTTCAGTATTTACAAACTTTAGTATATTCGTCATGGGTCACACGAAAAAAGAATAACATATTGTCTTGATGATATGAGGGAAACAAATATAACTTCTGCAAAATCTATGTTTGTAAATACTGAAAATGCTTTAGGAATAAGAAAAAAAAATATTATTCCACTATGATAGAAATTAGGTTTGTACATGTTTTCATAATAAATTGTGAAATAATATTGGAATCTTGCCGTATTTGCATTATTTGTAGTATTCTTGCATGCAATGATTGAGTGAAATGTTCGTAAGTATTAAAACATTTGTTTGAATATTTCTTAAGTATATTCGCAAGGACATAAAGATACACAAGCATATTATAAAGTTTTCAGGTTTAAGAAATTTTCACCAGAATCTCAGCATCCTTTAACTTGAAAATCTCATAATGGACTTTATCGTGAAGACATTTTCTAGCGTGCAATTTTGGCACCAGATTTTCTTTAACAAGTGAGCCTCTTATTACAAGGCGATGCTCTTCCCTGCACTAATGACCTGCCTTCACCTATGATAAGAGAAACATTCCGCCGCTCGCCTCGCCTCACCTCTCGCGTCACACCTGCGCACTGTTGCAATCACCGAGGCGGAATAAAAGGGAGAAATAAAAAAAAAGAACATTACCCCAGTTTTCCCTATATCGCTTCTTCATTTTCTCTTCCC
>JAPQNM010000047.1:10017659-10022659 GCA_029783475.1 Metacarcinus magister
ATTTATGTCAAACTTAACAATTTTATGATCGCTCGTGCTGAATTCTGGGCCAACAATGACGTTACTTATTAGCGTTTCGTTTGTTGAGAATACAAGGTCTAATATATTATCACCTCTCGTTGGTTCGTTAACATGTTGACTTAGAGCGCTTTCTAGTAAATTATCGTATAAATTTTGACCAGAGTGGGACGATACTGGATTTCCCCATGAATTTACGGGTAAGTTAAAATCTCCGAATATGACACTTTCGCTTGAATCGCTTATCTCAGTTATCTGGTCGTATAAATCTTTATCGGTGTTAGCGCTTTGGGCTGGAGGTCTATAAACAAGTCCGATAACAATTTTTCTTGAACGAATAGTTAAATTTAAAAATACTGTGTCCACGTTGTTTATTTTTCTCTTGTCGGTTAAAATTGGTCGAAGACTGGCTTTTACGTAGAGAAGAACTCCTCCACCTAACTTATTTTTTCTTTCGCAGCTAAACATCGAGTAACCGGGTAAGTTATATTCAGCTAAAAAGTCTCTGTTTTCCGTATCGAGCCATGTTTCAGTAATGCCTAAAATGTGATATTCGTCCGACGCTGCAAGGGCTTCGAGATCAAGGAATTTATTACGTATACTGCGCGCATTGATCATGCAACAACTTATGACGTTCCGCTTACGACAGCGAGAATCACTTACGACGACACGTCTGCAGGAGGCTGTGTTTCGTTTTTTTTGCCTGAAAAGAGAAACTTTATTATTGAGGAGTCGGCCAAAGCGTGCGGAACCGATACCGTTCAAGTGTAGTCCGTCTCCCCGGAACAGGAGGAAGAGGAGGAGGTTGAATAATTAGATAGATAGATAGGCAGACAGACAGACAGACGTTAACAAAACACACACACACACACACACACACACCACACACACACACACACACACACTCACTCACACTCACACTCACACACACACACACACACTGACTAAATATATAAGTAAATGTACTAATCAATTAATCAATAAGTAAATTATTAGATAAGCAAAATAATGCAATACTAAGATACACAGTACATGTTTTTTTAAGAAAGTAATTGAAAAGTCATGTAAGTAAGTTGACTTTGTTTTCTTCTTATAACTCTTTCTTTGTTTCTAAAAGTTCTTGTAATTCGTCCATGGAATTCCAGAGTTCATTCCAAATCGAGTTTTGGTTTTGGTCTCTAGATCCATGGTTCAATCCATTATCACTTTGTTCGTGACTGTTCATTCCCTGGGAATGTTCTGCATGTTGCAGCCATTCATGTCTTTGTGCTCTCGCCAGTGTGACGTAATATTGTTCCATCTGGTTTTTGTCCAGCTGGACGAGAGTCAGGTTCCGTGCTGCCTCCTGCAGGTCGCGGGCAGCACGGTCTTCTTTTGTTACACTGGTGTGTACTTGATCAACGCACTGGTCGTAGTGCAGTTTCAATTCCTGCTGGCGAGTCTCGAGTGTGTGGTACTCGAGTCGCAGCTTCGCTACAGTCGCCTTACAGAGATCTGTGATACTCTTGGCTTGACTTTCAGCTCCTTCCTTGCGGCGCAGGACCATGTTCAAGTGTGTTTTCAGGTTGACACTTTGGTCCTGCTCCTGCTTCAGCTGTGTTGCCAAAGCTTCTTTCTCCTTCAGCACAACCCGAAGGTCGTCCTTGGAGTTCTCCAGCAGACGTTGCAGTGCTGCGTACTGTTGACGCACACTGCTCACCTCTGACACAACCTTCGTGTGGTCTTTAACCACACGGTCATGATTTGCCTTCAAGACCTTACGTTCTGACAACAAGACATTAAGGTCCTGCATCAGACCGTTTTGGTCTTCCAGTAGGACCTGGTGGTCCCTATCCAAAAGTTCATACTTTTCTTTCAAGACCTTGTGGTCATTAACCACAAGGTCATGATTTCCCTTCAAGACCTTACGGTCTGACAGCAAGACATTAAAGTCCTGCAGCAGACCGTAGTGGTCTTCCAGTAGGACCTGGTGGTCCCTATCCAAAAGGTCATATTTTTCTTTCAAGACCTGGTGGTCTGACAATATAACCTTATGGTCCTTCACCACACTAATGTGGTGTGTCGCAAGGACCCTGTAGCCGTTATCCACAGCATTGTGTTCCTCCAGTAGGACCTGGTGGTCCCTAACCACAGCACTGTGGCTGTTCTTCAAGACCCTGTGGTCTGACAATAGAACCTTATGGTCCATTAACAGACCGTAGTGGTCTTCCTGCAAGACCTGGTGGTCATTAACCACAAAGTCATATTCTTTCTTCAAGACCTTGTGGTCATTAACCACAAAGTCATATTTTTCCTTCAGAACCTTTTGGTTCATCAGCAGACCGTAGTGGTCTTTCTTCAAGACCCTGAGGTCTTCAACCACAGTAAAGTGGTTAGCCGCAAGGATTTTGAAATCCTTATGCAACTCCTCAAAGGCGTCCAGCACCAGGTCGCGCTCGGTGAGCACGCCCTTGTGTGCTTGACGCTCCTTGAGGAGCTCGTCCTTAGCCATGCGGACAAGGTCCACAAGGCCGGCCACCCCCTCTTGGAGGGCGACGACGTCCTGCAGGGCACCGCTGCGGCTGAAGGCCGGCAGCGGCTGCCTGTTCTTGGTACTATGCACGCAGTGGTGCGGGTCGGCCAAGGTGGTGCACGCCGCCAACAACGGCAGCGCGCACCACAGCACTGTAAACGTCTTAAATCCAATTTTCATCGAAAGTTAAAACTTAATACTGAGAATGTTCAATGAAATGCAAAAGTGCGGGAAGTAATGAGTGAAGATGAGGTGAAGGTCCTTGTGCATGATTTACCCTGGCAGGAGGAGGAGGAAGAGGAGGAGGAGGAGGAGAAGGAGGAGGTACAATGGAGTACAAAGAAAGAACAAACAGCAACACTCATACAGGAGGAGGAGGAGGAGGAGGAGGAGGAGGAAGAGGAGGAAGAGAGATTAAAGAAAAATCCATGTTGTCGGTGAGGGATTAGGTTGAGCGAAGAAGACAAGGTGAGGTTAGGTAGGAGGGAAGTGAGGAAGGGAGTGTGAAGCGAGGAGGGAGGTGAGGGAAGATGTGTGAAGAGAGGAGGGAGGTGAGGGTGTGAATGTGAAGAGAGGAGTGAGGTGAGGGTGTGAGTGTGAAGAGAGGAGGGAGGTGAGGGAGGGTGTGTGAGGAGAGGAGGGAGGTGTGTGTGAGGCTTGAGGGTGGTGAAGCAGGAGTGAGTTGGATGGTAGAGAGACGAGTCTAGTTACCTTGCTTGTCAACACTCAAAACTCAACACTCGGGCAGACACACAACAACACTCTAACTTTTACAACCTCTTCACTCAGTTTCAGACACACACGCGACCTTGAACGTGACTTTTCCTTCCAGTGGTTGTTGTTGTTGTTGTTGTTGTTGCAGGTTGTAGGTTGTTTTGGTGTTATGGTATCAGGGTAAGGCTGTACGGCAGATGTGTTGCTCGAGGGACATATCACGCAGAGAAGAGTCTGTAAAGAACCTTGAGAGAGAGAGAGAGAGAGAGAGAGAGAGAGAGAGAGAGAGAGAGAGAGAGAGAGAGAGAGAGAGAGAGAGAGAGAGAGAGAGAGAGAGAGAGAGACTATTCACATACATACATACATAAAAGAGAAAACTTACAATATACGTATTTACACCATACATACACTAGGAATAGTATCTTATTAGTTAGTTTTATTAATTATTATTTCTAGTGTATGAATGTATGATGTGATTATGTATATTGTAAGTTTTTTTTTTCTTTACTGTATGTATATATTTTGTGAAGACATTTAGAATAGATCCATTTTAATCGTAATTTTTAAAGATTTTTTTTTCGTTCATTAATGTTTAGGTAAAAAAACAAAAAAAGAGAGATGAAACAGGATAAAAACAGGAACCATGAATAATGAACAAGTATCCTCCCGTTACCGTTTCATGGGAGGCTCTGGAAAGGGGAACAGAAGAGGAACAGAAAGGTAGAGGAAGGGGAGAACAAAGCCAAGAAATGGAAACGTGAAAAGAGGTGTTAATAAAGAAATTAAAGTTTTAGAAGAAAAAATGGACAGTAAAAGAGGAAAAGGTGGGAAGGAAGTCTTGGCACAGAAGGAGAGGAGGACGGAATGATTTGGGCTTTTAAGGCGACGCAAAGAGGAGGGTTATTGCAGCCTGAAGAGGAGGAGGAGGAGGAAGAGGAGGAGGAGGAAGGAAAAAAGAAACAGAAGGAAAGAGAAAAGACGAAGAGGAAAAAGGAGAAGGAGGAGGAGGAATGAGAAAGAGGTGGTCGGGGAGAGGGGGAAGGAGGGAGAGTACAAGGTGAAAGAGAGCGGTAAAACCAATACCTGAAAAAAAAGAAAAAAAAAGGTCCGCTTATGGTCCGCCTTCCGATGCTGATCCACCACCTCTTGGGTCCCTGAAGGGTGATGTCACGGCTGAGTGGAGGCGTTCAATGCCACCTGCACCACCGAAACTATACCACATTACACCACACCACACCACGCCACACCACACCACAACACACCACACCACACCACAACACACCACACCACAACACAACACAACACAGCATACCACACCATTCCACACCATACCACACCACGCCACACCACACCACACCATTCCACACCACACCACAACACAACACAACATACCACACCATTCCACACCATTCCACACCACACCACACCACACCACACCACACCACACCACAACACAACACAACACAACACAACACAACACAACACAACATACCACACCATTCCACACCACACCACACCACACCACACCACACCACACCACACCACACCACACCACACCATACCATACCATACCACATCACACTTCTTTCACACACCACATGATACCACTCTTGCTCAAATTCTACCATTCAACACATCATACATGGTGTGTGTGTGTGTGTGTGTGTGTGTGTGTGTGTGTGTGTGTGTGTGTGTGTGTGTGTGTGTGTGTGTGTGTGTCACTTGGGAACTCGGCGTGTATGGAAGATTTTATGGA